>DWLO01002306.1:0-12825 GCA_018245335.1 Dalla quadristriga | reverse complement strand
CTTTTAAAGAAAGGTATTTAAATTGGTACAATCATGTTTACAGTATGAATTTGGTATGATAGTGAACAAACACGAGATAGCTAATCGTACGCCAATATCACCCCACTGCCATCTGCTTACAATTTTAACGTAGGTGTCTACCTTTATTTTATTTAATCTGAGGTTTCACCCCTCATCCCTACCACAGCCTTTGAATCTACTGCTAGACAGGCCTCTAAGATCCAGCTCTCTCTGAAAATTGCATGGAATGGATTGATATGACGATCATACTATCAAGCATGATAACAATATTCAACGAATGCTTTCGTAACGTGACCTTGCATTTCATAGGTGCCTCTGAAGTTACGATTTCAATATTGAGACACGAAAAAGCGTTTAAAACTCGCGAAAATTGCTTTAAAGATGATTAAAATTATTGCGAATGGTGCCTTGCCAACCGACCGCGACAATTTGCGTTTCGTGATTCATTAGACCTCACTTTCTTTATTAAGGTGATACAACGGTTTTTAATGTATTTTAAATTCCACTAACTTTCCATAATTTATAGTAATTGTAATTTTAACGTAATTTCTGAACATAATATTGTGTTTGACTATACTGAATATCCCACAAGAAATAAATAAATAAAAATTTCTCAAGATCTCAACCCATTATGAAATAGACTGTAATTATTTTCTATTTTCTGTGTCACTATTATATTTTTCCGAATAAGCACAAATAAAAAATAAAATAAAAAAAACGTACAACAACATCAATAATTATTCATTACTTCACGATATGAACGGTCATATAACCACAGTTTAGGTTTCGGTAACCAATAATTTACGAACATTATTTACGAAGGCTGTTGTCTGTAATGTCCTTCTAGATTGAGTATCATCACGATTCACAAACTAATTCAAAATATCGTGTTGAAACTAATTCACAGTAACACCACAACATGTATTGTTATCTTTTACTGTGTGAAGATTGCTTTAAAATATATAGAATTAGATATTGAAATAGAAAATGTATGTATGTATTATTATGTGTGTATTATCTATCTATCTACTAATATTTACTAACAGGACTAACTTACACTAACAACCCTATCTTCCACAGTCCTATCACCAACGAATACTTAACAACAAATTCCTTTTAACACTAACAGGACCAAGTAACTTACTAAAAATCCCACACACAGTTTTGTTACCAAAATTTAAAATGTGAAAGTGTGTACGTTTTATGAAATAAATAAATAATAAAATGTAAATGTAAATAAAAATTATAATAATGTTGATAATAATAATGATAATAAATGACCGGGTCCAGTTACATCTGGGACCCGTGATATGTCAACGATACATAATGATAATAATGATGATAAAAATAAGGTAATAAAAATATAATGTTAACGTAAGGAGGACACTTTACGCACCAACAGAGCGATAGATCGACGTGATTTTTAGATTGGAGATATTTTATGGGTCGGAAATAGGATAGTTTTAATCCCGGAAGAATGCAACATTCCTGTGAGGTAATAAAATAAATGAAAACAACACGGACCTACCGCTCTTCATATCACATGCCATGCAAAGCGCGTAATTTCGCCATCACGCCATAAATTATCCATATGTTCGGCATTAAGTCAGACAGACAAAGAAACCAAACTTAAAAGACTTATATAAGTTGAAGGTAAAAAAATTGTTTACTAACAAAAGATTAGATGCGCGTTAAAAAAATTTAAAACACACGTGGGTCGACGCTCGGGAAGGCGTTAATTAGGCATTTTGCATGCTTTGTAGCTGTGAAAAGCCATTTGCAAGGCGCATGACATGCGTGAACTATTGGTATCGTATTTGTGGTGGGTCTTAAAGTTATTTTGCACTTATAGGGAGCGTATTGCGTCTTTAAAAGGGGTTTAAGTTTAAAGTGCGTGGTGACGGCAGAACAGAATACAATTGTCACCACCCCTTCTCTGCCGACGGGGGTCGCACGTGGAGACTAAGGAATGTAATGGAGAACGAGCAGCAGCGTCCTCTGTGCAGCAACTACCATCTTCTGCGATCACCAACCCGCCTGCCCAGCGTGGTGATTATGGGCCAATCCTCCTATTTTAAAAGAAAGTGCTTTAGTCCAGCTGCGGACTACTCCATAGGTCGTAGATGCGATTATGATGATAGGCATTACTAGATAACACAGGTTATGCAAAGTATAACTGTGCAGCCTTTTGAAATTCTTCTGAGGCCTATGAATCTCTTTAAAGGAAAAAAAGAGGTATTAAGTAGCGAACATTTAACATTTGGTGGTCTATAACTGTAGAAAAGAAAAATATAAGACGTAGTCTTTCCCTGCTAAGCAGCCACTTATAATATGACTGAACTTTCCGAGCTGTTGACCCTTTGTGTGTTAGTCCATTAAGCGTACGCGCAATTGAACAGCTTCAGCCTTTTCTTCTTCCTCCTTTTTTATGTCCTTTCTTTTAACCGGTCTTTTTGTTTCCATTTAAGGTTACCACAACAAATACCACAAGGACGAGTTCCACAAGGAGCACAAGTTCTACGACGACTTCCACAAGAGCGGCCAGCACCACCGCTACGGCAAGTTCAACGCGAAGCACGCCAGCAACGAGAGCGGCAAGAAGAAGGCGCACCATGTCAACGCTGGACATGACGTTGTCGAGCATGGGAAGAAGGGATACAGGTAAATAATTATCAGCCGCACAAGTCTCTTCTCCAATATGAGAAGGGTTCAGGCCATAGTCCACCACATTGACCAATTGCGTTTGGCAGGTTGGTAGACTTTACACCTTAAGATTTTGGTGCTGTGACAGTATCTTTATGGATGTCCAAAACCATTGCTACAAAATCAGGAAATGTGCTTGGAATTCGGATTTAAAATCGTTATAGCCCAAATTATGTTTTCAATAAGTACTGTCGAAAATGAAGTCTAAGTACTAGAATGAAGAAAGTCATAAAAATCTACTTTTAGTGTAAATGTACGGAAAAGTTATGAAATTCAATTTCTCTACATCAAACTATCTTGAATCGACATTTGTCTCATTCCAGCAAAAAGGGTAACCTAGACTCCGACCACAAGGGCTACAGGAGCAAGTCAGGGCACGAGGAGCATCACGCAGACCACGCCCAGAAAGGGAAGAAGGGCGGCAAGAGCAGCGGCTCCCAGTGGGGCTACGCGAAGAACTAGCTTTAAGTACCCAGAGGGACTCGGCTCCAGGAATCCGCAAATTGCTCTGCGATTCAAGACTGCGTTATGCCTGTTTTTATACTATTTGATCATCAGATTTAAAGGGATAACATCTCCAGTGATTACTCCATTTTCCGCAAGATGTGCCGTTTATGAGAATTCTGGCATAACTCAGTCCTTTAAGCTTGGAGAACGAATGTAGTTGAATAGGTTTTGTAAGGCTGGTTTAGAAATAGTTAAAGATGTTAAGGGGACACTCCACATGGCTATTCGTATTCACATTTTATTTTGTGCTCTTTTAGTTCAACCAGTTTGTATCTGCGTGATGGTCATATTTTTTGTCGAGACACAAAAATACAAAAAGCCAATGTGAATGACCACCATTAGAAATCAATTTATTGTCGCGTGGTATTGCCGCGTGGGGTTTGTTGCCTACTGTCATATTATAAGATAGATTTATATTAGTTGTAGGATTCCTGTTCAAGCGCGATTTCATATTGCTTGGTGCTTTTCATCTGGTTTAAATAGAAATTGCTAAACGTTTGACTTGCAGAATTTCAACAGTGTATCGTGCGCGAACTTGAATGGAGTCTTTATAATAACTCTAGTGTAGTCTGTTAGGAAGTTAAAACTTGTAATATATTCCATCGTTATCCTTTATTCTTGAAGGATAATACTCTTTAGTATGCACTTTAGCCTACTTTTGCCATATTATGGATATGCCTCGATAAGTATCGTTATTCGTTATTCTATTTTGTTACGGTAGTGTTACCTGGCAATTTTGCATTTATTAAATGTGTTACTCTTCACGCTTTCAATATCAATCCCACTATTGGTCCCATCTATAATCTCTCTTTGCATAGTACGTTACCGAGATAATACATTTTAGACAGACTTTTTGTCAGGTATGTAGGTCGAGCCACTTATTTAGTCATTGTATGTGCGATTACTTATTTTGAAATGCAATTTCATGCAGTATTAACACAGACGGCAGGTGTGGTCGATGTGGATAAAAATGTTCTTTTGTAAGCGAAATTGAATCGTAATTACGATTTACCTTAGACCATTTCGCGATGTTTTCTTTTCGCTGTCGTTACCCAATAAATTTCTTGTTCGACTTAGATAGATGCTCGGATTTGGTTTTTATTAAGGCAGTAACGTGCTTTTATACTTTTTACTTTTCTATAAGAAAAATGATTGATGTCTTCACAATTGCGTACTTATTATGTTAGAATTTGATCTACTGATTTTAAAATGGTTTTGCGTTTCTGAAATTAAACACGAATCTTTTAAAATGTATTAATATTTTATTATTTCTCTTTTATTAAACCTGTTAGTAATTATTCCTTTTTTGTACTATCTACTCCTTTCTTTTTATTGTTTCTATAGGAGCAAATATTTATCGCAACCTCCATTTTTACGTACAAATACAATGTAATTAGTAAGTAGATACCTACAAATAATACAGAAAGACTCTTTTAGAGCTTACCATTATTAGATTTATACTGAATTTATATTAACAAGTTAATTATGAATTAAAATTGTAAATATTATCAATGTTGTTTCATTTTGCTTCGGTTCCCGACAAACACCATGATTAGCTGAGACAACTAGCACTATCCAGCAAAGTGGGAACATGGTGAACCCCCCTCCTATTAAGATGCGGACCTCGGCTTAGGTCGTAGAGGATCCGGGTGAATCGATTACCCAGAGTTACCCCTACGGCGACACGGTGTATTGGAGGCCACACACGCTACGACAAATCGCACGCTTAGTGATATACAGACCTAATAAGACATAGGCTCGAACTGAGTTACGCATTCTCACAGGCTTCTGTTAACGTCATTTATGATTTCAAATTGAAATTGCAACTAAATTCGCCTTCTTTGTTGACACAGCGTAACATGGGTCTCTTTCATTCCAATGTGTTTTTGCACCGGACAAAATTGCAGAAGAGTTTATTGCGTTTCCCCAAAAATCTACATTTTTGAGTTATGCCAGTATATCACTAAGGGTGCGATATATATTATGTTGGTGTATATTTTCTCTTCGCAGCACAAATTGGTTTGTGGCCATTCTTGTTCACATCACATTAATAGCCATTGACGTTTTTGTTGCCTATAACGCAATCAAGAGAATTCCCAAAATACCTACCAACCTACCAAAATTCATTGTTGCGTGTGCATGTTTTCCTATGTGGGAGGGAGGGAGGTTCTATATGAATGAAAGTATACACCATCATACAAAGTAGATTAAATGTAGTTTTTTAAAGTAAAATTAGTAAGTAATAAACATTTATTCGCAACAACTAAACCTAGACCCTACAAAACAAAAACAAACAATATTGGTTGGCAACGGCACAACGAAACGGATCCTGTTCAGCATTGTGCTGAGCTAGTCCGAGGTCAACCAGCGCTGGACTTCCGCAGGATCCTCTTGGTGATGCCACGGACGTGTAAGACCTGCCAATCCGCACTAGGCCAGTGCGCTGGTCTCTGCCCTACTAACCCTTCTCACCCTAAAAGGAGACCCGTGCTCAGTATAATGATGGGTTGTGACGATGATGTCCGAAATTTAAACTACAATTTTATCTTTTACCGTAGTGTCTTCTTGCTTCCAGGTAGTCCGCAAGCCAGTGATGAGGACAGCGAGGAACATGTTCATTGTGAACCTGGCGGTCTCCGACGCTCTGGTCTGCTGCGTGGGCACCCCGCTAACCCTCATGGAACTACTGACCAAGCACTGGCCACTGCCTGACTGGCCAAGCCTATGCAAGGCTTGCGGCGCCATCCAGGCTATATCCATATTCGTATCCACCATCTCTATTACAGCTATCGCTCTGGACAGATATCAGGTAAAGACAATTTCTACTACCTTAACGCTCTAAGACAGTATAATTGACGAGCTGAAGAAAAAATCGGGTAAACCCTGGATTCAGAGGGTATAGGACCGGTCGGAGTGGCGTCAATTAAGGAAGGTATATGTCCAACTCGTTGAGATTGCGAAAGAAGCTGATGGTAAACGACCACGTCTCGGATCCATAACTCGCCACTGGCATCACAGACTGCTCTAACACTTTCGACATCAGGCGCTGAAGTAATTTGGATGTTAATATAGGTCGTAACTTCCCGACGCTGCCCAGCCGAGTTGCATTCTACGAGTGACTCTTTCTCAAAGTTGGACTTGCCCAGTTAGATCATTTGTCCCAGGTAAATATACTTATCGAAAACTTTGAGAGCAGTACCATCAATAACAACCAATGCAGGTCTGACACGTACGGCCATTACTTTCGTCTTATCCATGTTCGTTTTCAGACCCACTGGTTCAGGCACTGTTCAAGTCTCCTAGCATGGTATTGAGGTCGTCCAGCGATCCCTTCAAGCTTACTATATCGTCGGCAAAGCGAAGGTGTGTGCTGTGTTCTACATTGTGTTGTGTGCTGTGTGTTGTTGACGCCGCGTCCTTAACATTCTATGAGCTTGAACATATCCTCCAATGTGCGTTCCAGGCCTCCGCAATTATGAGGACTGATCTTTGCACTGCCATGGGTCGCTAATGGGTTGTAGCTCTTCTGTGGTTGTATTGTTATATAACCACCGTACAATTATTTTCTTGTTATCTGGTTTTATATTCTATATTTTACCCAAGGGTTGCCTGGAATAGATCGCTGCCTAGCGGTAAGACAGCCATTTGTGTAAATTCTACTTAGTTATTTTTACTTGTACTTGTATTGTACTTGTTCTTCCGATCGTGTCTAACAGATAGATGCCTCACGTAGCTCAATATAAATACTTATATTTTTCTATCTGAACTGGAAATATAATCCAATACCGGAGCGGAGTTATTACTGTCTCGAATTAAGATCTTGTTCCTTTAACTTACATACTTGGTTATTATCTATTAAATAAATGGAACAAACTACGGTACAAACGCTTCTACGAATTTTGTTTGGATATTCAAATAAACATCATTGATATTGTTGGAGTAACATTCATATGTTATTCAAACAAACCTATTTACTTTTGAATTTCATCAATATAAAACTGTTAGCAAAATAAAGTTCACCACATACAAAGAGGCATTAAAATTATTAGTACTTACTAAGGAAGGGATAATTGGCTGCAACCGATAATGGCCCACTGCAGGGCACGGGCCTCTCCTCACAACTGAGGAGGCCTGGAGCATATTCCACCACGGTACTCCAATGTGGATTGGAGGAGGGATTAGTGGACAACCAGTGACGCAAGTTTTTCAGGCCGCCCGAAGGCCTCCGACAAGGCTGAACGACTGTTATCAGACGATAACAACCGGGACCGACGTTTTAAAATATTATAAAAGTGAATAATGTCTCTATTTACAAAATTCTTCTGTCTGTAAACTGCATACGTGTTTTACCATCTACAGTATTTTGGTTCTAATCCAAGAGCCAGTTACTGATGCATTTTACAGACAGAAGAATTTTGTAAATAGAAACATTATTTACTTTTATAATATTTTAAACGGCTCTAAACTTGCAATCCGTCCGAACGCAGCGTTCGTTTCAATTTTCATAATAGACGCCCTGGATCCCCGGGTACGTGGCCAAAGTACAAGGCTATCATCGCATCTACACGATAGCTTTATCGAAATGTTAAGCGTCAAATGTATTTCCGATTTGAATTGATTATCTTCTACAGTTAGGGTTTTTTGTTCAAAAGCCAATTAATCAGAGTCCGTGACGTCACACCGCGTCACTCTTGGGGAAGGTCAATGAATCATGTGTCGCGAAATGCCACCGTTACGCGCGAAATCATGAACGATTTAACTGTTGTATGATGAGTTACATTACACACTTTATTATTTCTCATTAGTTGATACACAGTTGAGTGTTATGTAAACGTTAATGTTGGTTAACGTCTTATAATTTCAACTTTACAGAACAGGTAATTGTGCAACGCAAGACGATACCTGGAAGCTTATTAGTATAGCAAACGCAATAACAATTCGCCATGTATCGTTGGTGAAGCCGCAACGTCTTTAAAGTTCAAAATTTGCATGCAAAATCACATCAAAGCGATACCGATAGTCTCGTCTTCATTACACAATTAATCAACCTGCCGCATTGGAATTGCACTCCTTAGAATATGCGTTATTCTTCTTAAGATGACCCATTGTAAGGCCATTATACCTTATTAATATTTTATATTATAAAATGTTAATTCTTCTTTAATTATTTGAATTTATAATATTCCAACAGTGGATTGTTAACGTCACGCCGCGACCTACAAGATAATGTCAATGCAATCAAAATTAATTCATACAGACGTATGAGATCGTTCAAGTTTAAAAACCACTAGGTATCAGAACGCAGTACCGGTATTTTATAATTACGTAAGCGCCCCCAGACTTCATAATGGGTCACATTGAAACCGGTAAACGTCGCATAAATTTTATCAAATTATTTCAAGGGCTAAAACACTGAATCGTAAATTTTATAACATAAGCCTTTCGAAGTCATATTGACACTGAATTGTAATTACTATTCGCATTAACAAAATGTTCACAGGACGAAGGACAAAGACAATAGTAATAAGACAAAGTGTATTATTACTAATGTTACATTAGTTTATTAGTTTATTAGGAGAGCTAGCGACATCACCCGAGTCAAATCTGTGAAACAGTGAAAAAGGGTACAGGGGCTAAGGTGTATAACTAAAAAACCGTGTTGAGATATTGAGATAAAACCGGTACGCGGTTAGTGTACCTTTTACAATTCCTGAAAATTTCATCAAAATCCGTTCATCGATTTCGAAAAAATACAGACAGGCAGAGACAGATGTTTAGGTGTCATTTAAATAGCATATTCAATTTAATTATTGACTTTGTTTTAATTGTTTGAATTCATAATTGTTGTGTAATAATTGTTTTAATTGTTTGTTTTGTTTTAAAGAGACACACTACAATTTTATTTATTGGTAACATTATGTGCCAGCGGTTCAATCAGACGCGCCGTTGTGGCTATAAGCGCTTCACCGGGTAGGTAGTACTTAAAATAAATTTCTATTCATACTTTACTAAAGTTCTGATTGTTGTATTACCATCACCAAAGTAAAAACGTCTAACTGACAAAAACTAAAAAGATCTCTAAGCCTAGATTTTTGTATGGAATTTATTAAGGTAACTATTTGGTTGATTTTATTTTTACGTGACAAGTCAAGTCAAGGTTGTTCACACGATGACGTCACGTGACCTTAGCTGCCTTATTGATGTACACAGTGACGTTCGTGTGAAAAGCTAATTATTCGTCTTGAAAGCATGTTAAGTTTAGGCATTAAGGCAGTCAGGACATAAATTCTAATTAATTAAATTTTTAATAAACGCTCATATTCTAGCCCCAAATGTATGTATGGCACTGACATGTATGGCATAAGAAATTAAAAGCAATAACGCACAGAACTCTATATCTTACAAAATTCTCGTCTTATTTTGATCATATGAAACATAATACTCTTTCATAATTACAAATACACTTGATTTATAATTTAATACAGAAATGAATAATAAAAATGATTATTTAAGAATTCCTTAGATTCTCT
This sequence comes from Dalla quadristriga, assembly GCA_018245335.1. Classification (NCBI taxonomy): domain Eukaryota; kingdom Metazoa; phylum Arthropoda; class Insecta; order Lepidoptera; family Hesperiidae; genus Dalla; species Dalla quadristriga. The sequence continues at coordinate 3,064 of DWLO01002306.1, read as the reverse complement.
TCTAAACAGACTAAAGGGATAAAGAGTAATTTCATTGCCTATTTCATGTAATATTGGCTCTTCACACACACTCGTACTGCCGTACTACGTATCCCGCACAGCACACGTCTGCACTCGAGCGCTTCCCAACACTGACTGACTGTAATGACGTCTGCTTCAATATGTCACTACCTGCAATACACTATATGAATTATCATCTACCCAATGTCCTACATTGTCACCCTCGTGTCTTAGACGGTGCGCGATATGGTAGAGTAATTCCATCTCTTTCACATATACTACAATTACCTAAATTACTTTATACTGATGTACTTCAGTTTTAGGTATTTCTAACTGAGCTAAGAGAATAAAAGTAAGAATAAAAGTTAAGTAAGTTAATATTTGATTCTAATAAGCAATTATTTATTCAGTTATTTATTAATCTGCGCGAAAGACGCCAATCAAAAGAGCATTTGGTCAATTCATCATAGTTTCAATTATTCCCGCCAACAGATTTCTCAACAACAGTAAAGTCACTGTTTTTATAATTGGAACGTGCCGCAACGGAAATGCGTGCGAAATGGAATTTAATTAATTAAATTTCAAAAACCTCATTCGAATAATGAACGGCAAAAATAATATTTCTATGGCAAGAAATTATTATAGAATCGAACTCGAGCTATCGGCAGATAAATAATTAAATTAATAACCAAGATACTTTTTAAGGTCAATGCTTATATATTATATTATATACTTACTTACTTATATATTATATTATATTATATATATTATATACAGGGAGGGAATTCCAAAAGCGTCCATCCATCCCTCCATCTATCAGCCTTTAGAGGTCCACTGCTGGACATAGGCCTCCCCTAATCGACGCTACTCCGACCGGTCCTGTGCCCTCTGAATCCAGCGGCTTCCCGCTGTCTTCTTCAGGTCGTCAGTCCACCTTTTCGGAGGGCGACCTATGTCAGTTTCCGAGTCTGTGTCGAAATTCAAGGATCATTTTTCCCCACCGGTTATTAATCCTTCGAACAACGTGGCCTGCCCATTGCCACTTCAGCTGTGTGTGGATGCCGGCTTCACATATATAAGAGGCGACCACTTTAGTCCTCAAGGGTAGCAACGCATCTGTGGCCAGCTTCGAACAGGACCATTACTAACCACTACTAACCGGATAATATCTAACACCAGCTAACAGGACTTACAGTCACTAACGGTCCTTTCTCCCATAATCCTTATACTCACGAATACTGACCAACTAACATTCCTATTAACATCTCACACTAACTGGACTAACATTCCCAGTTCCTTTTACGGTCCTGTTCTAGGTTTGTCACTGGTATCATGGGTGGCGGCGGATGGGTGGAGCTACATGCTCGTATGTTATCTTAAACGCATAATAAAAAGGTTCAATTGAAATGTATCTGAAGATTTCGTTGTACAGTGGTGGATCTTTCCACCTCTTCCCATGTCTCGACTTATTCATAAAACGGAAAATCTGCTTAGAGATGAAAGAGCCGCAGGGATCACCGGGAGTGCTACGGGTTCAGAGGTAAATGAGCTTTAGTTAACATTGATTTAATTTAAAATTTATTCAAGTCCTTGTCAGCAGTATGCAAACGTAAGGTGCTCTTCCAGGAATATTGAAGTAAGGAACTTTACTTTGTTAATAAAAATGTTTGTTGGACTCGTAGATTAAATCAAATAAAGGGAGATACGTTACTTATGTATCGCGCGTGATCTCGGAACCTACGACCAGCGTCACACGTTTCGTGTTTGCAGGCGATATGACAACTTAGCTGAATCTTTCGCGCTACAGGCTGAGTACGTCTCACTATCCCAGTTGTTGGGTATTAAACTTAAATTCATAAGAAGCTTAAAATTTTTTTTCGAATATTTATCGTTCAGTCATTCAATCGAAGCCAATATCTTCTTTTTTATTTCTTTTTAATGGCAAACAATATAAACGACATGTGCAAAATACGCGACCGAAATTTTAAATTGCGAAACACAACGCCATTGTTTAGAACGAAACGTGACGACATCGGCCATGCCAAGGTGTAGTGTATGGTGTGTGTAGTCTTTGGATACGATTCTGGTGTCAGCTTAAAATTACTGCGGCTATTAATATTTAATTTGAATTAAATTGAAACATTTCTAACATTGTTTATATTTTTTACTATTCTTTAACAATATAAACAGGTATTCAAAAATATACAATACAAAAAAATTTCAATTACGGCGTATAACATTAAATGCCACAATATGCACTGTTGGGTTATTTTATTTTAATTTGCAACAAAACATCAGTACGTATTGTTAACGAATGATCTGATGTTTGGCAGAAGCGCTATCTATGTGTTTTAACTTGTTCTTTCGCTCACGCCAGTTCTAACTAAGTTCACAAAAACCTCTCTCTTAAATCTCTTGCACTCATTCTCATGGTCCCCAGGAAATAAACGTATCGCTTACTAGTGATTTTTTGTATTTATAAAATACCCCAGTACATGTCTTGTCCCCCATGTACAATGTCTTTAAAACCTGACGGGTATTTTACGCTCGTAACCCATTTCCCATATGCACCTATAAAACTACTACTTAATAAACTTAACTCCCAAACCTAATTCCCACACGCACAAATCAAATCCACACATACACAGATAATCGTGTAACTGGGAGCGTAAACCCGTAATTCGTTTCAGGCGGTCCTCGTTACGTTCAAATTACGCCCGCGTTTATCTCCAGCCAGGCTGCCCGCATGCGCTACAATTTGCACCAGACTCGGTTCCATTTTCAAACAAGGGTTCTATCCATAGAGTAAATGTGCTCAATAGAGACGACATTTTGACTTGGGCACTTGTAACGTGAGTTGAGGTTTATGCAAAGACGCCGGAAGATATCTACTTCAAGGCCGATAGGCTAGGCTCAATTGCGATTCCTTAAGTGTTGCCCAAATCCGAAATGGACGGTAGCTTTTTTTTTTTTTTTTTTTTTTTTTTTTTTTTGTTTTAATATAGCAAACGAGCATACAGCCCCACCCCTCCGCCGCCACCGCAAAAGCACACGTCCGAACCCC
>DWLO01002305.1:0-12826 GCA_018245335.1 Dalla quadristriga | reverse complement strand
GAAGCTAGACATTTTGTATTGTATATGAAAATGTAAATAAGTCCAAAATGTCCTTAATTTTACTGTCATCAATGATATCGAAGCACAATTTTCAAAAGTCTTCCTAGAATTTTACAATCATTGAAAATGTTAGAATGCGCTAGCGAGAGCGATACAAAATATGAGATGCTTTATAAAATGCGCTTGTATTTGGAGACTGATTATACGTTTAGTTTGAACGAAGCCTATGAAACACAATGAAAATAGCGTGTCGCCAAATTCGTGCAGGACCTAATTTTTCGTGAATTTAATTAGGGAGTCTATTCTCAAACGTGATTAAGCGCTACGCAGACGACCTCTGTGAAAAGGACGTCCGATTTGTGTCCGGCTTAGTTCGAGTGATGGTTTTCAATTGCGAATCTTTCTTTCTCATCGCATATCAGTCTTTCTAACGATGTGGCATTTGCAGCTAAGCCAACCTTCGGCTTCGAATTTCATTTCGGGATTGGTCGTGTAGAGAAATACAGAGCATTGCTTGCATCCTTAGTGAGCCAAGTGACTGAGCATAACTATGAGACTGTCGGTAAATCCCCGCGGTTGTGATCCAGGAAACAGGTGTGTAGGACATATTGTTTCAACTCAAAATAACCTAGTGGTGCTCATGTATTATTGATATTAATTATTAATATTTGGAAATAAAATTTAAATTAAAACAACCGTAGCAATTTCCAATTAATCGGCTGCAGTACTTATCATAATTAAATTCAGCGATAGTACTTAAATAAAATTACTCATAATGCAACCATCATTTCGCATAACAAATGAAATTCTGTCAACGAATATTTGACTTCCTCTTGAAACCAATTCAATACGGTGGAAATAATTCGGAGACCAATCTCACAATAGACAGGTACGCCCACATCACAATGGGGTTTTTTGGATGGCGAAATTACTCCCACAAATTGTGGGCGACAAAAAAGATGTTTTGTCAATATTAAAATTTTTGCCCTCTCCCTGAATCAGATGGCCGTTGAATTAAAAGCGACGCTTTGTTGTGTGTCGGTTATTAAAGATTTAGGCTTCGTTTTTTAAGGTGATACAACGGTTTTTAGTGTTTTAAATTTTCACTCATTTCCTTCATTTATTGGAAAAAAATTTTAAATAATGTATCTTGACTATGTGGTCTAAGTTATTCAAAAAATAAGACAGGAAACGTGAAATTTTCTCGAGAAAATAAAACCATGAAGTAGATTCTAATTATTTTCTGTTGTCTGTGCCATTATATTCTATTACATTTATTAGTTCACGGAATTATTTTAAAAAAATTGCCTAGTAAGTAATTTCTAATAAATCCAAAATTTTACTTTAACCGTCAATTAGTTTTGTGAAAATAGATTAAAATTATTATTGGCGTTGGTTGTTTTTTGGCTTACGTTGATAATTTCGAGCGCGCTATCCTTGTCTCACAATTTACGTACATGAAAAAGTTTTATTTCACTGTAATTTTAATAAAATTCCATACTCCTCCGTGACAGGGCCGTGATCCATCCGCTTTAATTTCAAATGAGGATCGATGTATCCTCTTAAGGTTGCGGATTGATACAATCTTGGTATCGGGTGAGAAAATGTTATGACTCGTATATGTTTTGAGATCGATGGAGACTTGAAATATTGTTTTTTAATGGACAGTTGTAAGGTAGAAGAGCTTTGCCGTAGGATGAAAAGCTGTGTGAGAAAAGCCGCTTCATATATATATATTTAGAGACTTCGGCCTCCTACTCTGTGGGTTCCGGTTTCAAATCCCAGGCACCTATCACGTCTCTAAATTATGTGCGCTTTAAGTAATTGACTAGCATCTGCTTTAGGTAAAGGAAAACATCCTGAGGATATCTGCATGCATTAGAGCTCTCCGTAATATTCTCAAATGCGTGTGATGTCTGCCAAACTGCAAATGCGGATTTGCAGATGTAAATTATGGTTCAAGATGGACACGTTAAGGGACAATGGCTTTAGTTCAGTAAATTTAGTTCAGTAAAATCCAGTTCAGTAAAATTATGTGGTCAAATGAGATCATCATCATCATCATTTGCATATAATTATCTAATTCCGTACAAACTTTAATTTAACATGGTTTTATCCTTTAACCTGATCCAAAGCTTTTGAGCGCATCAAAAATAAACTAAAACAAATAAAAAAGTGGAATATTCGTCAGTGCAGTTAATTATGTTGCCTCATATTTCAGTTCTGTCTACCTCAAAGCCTAATTTGAAATGGAACTTCATTAGCTCAGGCCGAGGTAAGTTAGGGCGCGTTCACACTATGTCGTGAGATTGTTTTTATCACAGGATGACTGTTGTTTTCATTATCGCAAATCAGTCGTCACTGGTCTGCCGACTGTTTATCGTTACGATAAATATCAGTTGGGACTCTCTGTGATCAGTTTAAACGAATCTATTATATAACTAAACAAGAAACAAAAAAATCCGACTGTTAACCCGACCGCACTTAACATAAAAGCTCTAAATATAAAGATTTAAAAAGTTATCGCAGGCGGAGACCAAAATATTTTATTTTGACTATGTTATTTATAAGATTTCTTTCTCTCCCCTGGGATAACTCTTAAAATGTTTATATATAAAGGTGGTTTTCTTTCAAGTTAATTCTTTTTACAGTCGGGATTTGGTTCTTTTGTTAATAGTTTGATTTATTTCAAACCTTTTGTTAAATTTATGAGTTGTTTACTTTAATTTCCAACGGACAAGTAAACGAATACTACACAAGTGAAGTCGCTGGAAAACGCTATTATTAGATGTAGTTATGTTACAATAAAAATTACTAATTAGCTACTAATAAGCAAAACAATAACTTAAAATATTACTGACGGCGGCCATGTATATTTTTCCGAAAATTATTGTACCCTATGATACTTTGTGCATCAAGACGAAGCTAATGACAACTCATTTTTTTAAATCAAATAATCTGCTTGTGTATACAGCGTGACAAAGAAATAGAACATAGAAACCTAGAAATATATACCTACTTAAATACGTACAAACATAGGTATATACAAACACTCGAAAAACATAGCCCTTCTTACGCAGTCCGGTAAAAATAGTCTACTATTTTTTTATTTTATATTTAAATAGTCATAGTCATAGTATAGTAATAGTATATTTAAATATATTTATATTTAAATAGTCTACCACCAATAGATGGCAGTAGATCGTGCCGTGGCGTCGGTGATGACTCCATTTAAATATACAAGCAAGTACCGACACTTAAGCGCCACGACTATCCTGTCGTAACGACATAATTTGAATCTGCCCTTATCTAGGAATTTTTAAACGAAATGTTTGTGAGTTTTGTGTTAACATTAATAAAGCAAGGACCTACTAAATGCGAACATTAGTGTGCATTAATGTATTTTTAATCTCTTTACGCTCTTCTGTTTTAAAATGATCATTTGCATTTCCACTAGTGCTGTTTTTCTTGTGAAATCTGGTTTCTTTCGAGTTAATGAGAGTGCATATTATTATACGGTCTTACTTATAAACGTTGGTTAAATTTAAGTAACGAATCGCAGGTTAATTAAGATATATTTTTACTTATTAACCTTATTTAACTTAAGACACTGCTTACACACTATAACATAAAATAAAATAAATAGCTGTTATGTACAATTTATTTGTGTGGAACTAATTACTCTGCTAAATTGCAATATATACTTACAAGGAATTAAGTTTACGCATATAAGTCTATAATAATAAGATTATAAAACTAAACTGCTCATGAAATGAAAAGAAATGACTAAATAAACATCACTAAATAAAATCTAAAAATATAAATAATTATATTTTAAAACTAAACTATTTTACCTAGCTTACGCAATAATGTATATAACCTAATGAAAAACAGAAACAAAAAATAAATTGTAAATTATTTATAACTGAATTTGGATATGGAAACAAATGAGGTTTATTATTATTACTATGTACCCTAAACGTCTAGATGGATTTGATCAAATCAGGTTTTGTTAGATCCATTCTGAAAGTCTAAATGGAATTTTCGACTCACCTCAGTTAAGCACAAAGTAGTTGCCAGCTTCCATTCCTACATATGAAAACGCTCATTTGACCTAAGTAGTAGGTATCCAACTTATTACTTTAAGTAATTTATTCGCGTAAGACGTTCAGCGTTCACTAATTAAGACGTGGATAGGTACTTAGAAGACGTTTGGGAATGTTCAAAATGTCGTTGTTTTAAGGAATTTTGCTCGGTTGTTAAATGAACACAAATTATATAGAGTTGTTATTACACACCTGGTAAGCTTTTTACCGCCAACAAAACTCTGAATGTAAACGGGCCAAGTTCCAGACCCTACCCTACCAAAAATTCAGCATAATTTAACCTCTTTAAAGCCGAAATAGAAAATCGATTGTGTCTCGCGTGGATATGCGCTCCGGCATGTCAGAGGTTGAAAGATATGCTTAAAATGCTTTTACTCTTAGCAACTATAAATATTTTCAACATAAATTAAAGCTCAACGAACAAACAGATTGGCGTAATGGTAGGTGGTCACCGTTACCTATGGACACACTAGAGGAGTCGCCAATGCGTCGCCGGCCCTCAAGAACCGCTCTGATTGTGATTTTAAATAAAATAATGTCTTAAATAAAAAGAAAATGTTTGACTATTACAAATCAGTTTTATTCTCTATTTGACATATATTGTTATAGTTAGAAACAGTGTTCACTAATCGGTTACTGCCGTTAGCAGTATGAATGTTGGGAATATTGTGTGTGTGGCGAGTCTCTACACGAACCCCTGTACTTAAACACTTACTTCTTTTTGCAGATTCTTTGGTTATTTTGTAAGATTGCACAATTATATTAATATTCACCAAACAAAGATAGATATGAGCATAAATTTGAAGTGACAATTATTATTCTGCAGAAATATGAGACGCCTGAATCTGTACGCGTGCCAGGCACAGCTCAGCTTGGCATTTATGACAGTGTCAAAGCGTTCCAGCCTCGAGGATATAAATGTTACCTACTGTAGACATTTCAAGCCTATAAACGTAGTTTAACTCTAAGATAAACTTAGACTAGTTTTAAGAGTGATGATGTATTCTTGTACCTAATGTAATTAAAACATGATTATTAAATAAATAAGCTTCAGCGGTGGAAAAAGTGAGATTGACCGCCTGAGAGTTATACTATTGCCTTGTTGGCTTATGGAACCTTTAAAAGCGATTAAAAAAATTAACAGTGGTCTACAAAAATAGTAAGTCCGGCACTACAATGAACACGGATAGAACAGCTCTATACAGTTCCACCCACTAACTTTTCCCCGAAGAATAACAAGCTCTAGATTTTAATATTTTTAATTTTGCGAGCCACCTTAATAGCTAAGTCAGTTGTCAGGCTTTTTTTCGTAAACATCGTTGAGCTTTCTAAGGAACGTCGGTCGTTCAATTTAATTACGAAAGGCATTTTGGGCTCGAGTTGATGGTACGCTTGTTTATTATTAATTTCGTAATGTTGGAATTTTTGGTTTTGCTTATTTGCTTTTGAAACCAAAGAGGATTTTTGTTACATAGCGACCGCGGTGAAAGGCATGACGGAACCTATTTCTGGCGTCTGTGATCCGGATAACAAGTCACGAGCTTGCCAGGTATTTTATTTGGTATTTTACACAGTCCTTACCAATAGAAGTGATACGCAAAAGAAAAATATTTAAATTAAACTAACCACAACATTTAGGTTATATCGCTATATTATTCACTCAAATATCTAAATAAAATAACACATTAACCGTATCAGTATCCGCAGCATCATAACAAGCTAACCAATACGTCGTACAACAGAACTTTGAATTTTCTTAAAATTTGCGGTGAGCTTTTACATTTGTTGTTGCACAGTTTCTATGCTATTACACATGTTGGCCAGATTTGCCATTATAATGGCACAAAGTATTACCAAGCACATATTGCCACTTACAAAGTTTAATTTAATATTAGGAGAAAGGTACAAAATAAGAAAACTGACTAGTTACCGGTTACCGGGACACAACCGGGTATACTTACACTTACTTACCTTATAGGTAAATACCATAATAGTATTAGTATTACCATAATAGGTGCAAGGGCTACAAAATGTTACGATATAATCTGTTGTAGAAAGGTAACGTCATCGGCAATCGGCTACGGCGTAGTACGTACTTATCGTAGACCCTCTACGTTCAAGTAGGAGAGCCTCAACGAACACAAAAGAAATTTATGATTGACGATAAAATAAAAATAGCTTTATATTAAAAACTGAAACATTGTGTTGGTCAAGGTGAACATACATTATTTTAAGTCGAGGGGTAGAACTCTAGAGCATGCAAAAATAATAATAATAATAAAAATATTTATTTTATTTTATTTTATATTTGACGGCGCGTTTTATTTATTAAGAGTGAATCATAGACAAAAGTAGAGTGAATGTCGACTCAGTCTGCAAAACGTCAGCTGTCAGTGGTGTCAGCGGGTTTTGTGGGTAGGCGTTCACCGGGCGCTAGCGTGGCGGTGCATTTGTGACCGGAGGGAAGAATAATCCTCTTGCATCGTGGTAACGCGTTACGTGTTTGGTGGAGTGTTAGGAGATTAAGATTGTCTAATCAGTGTGTCGTGTGATCGTAATTGTATTTGTGTGATTGTAATAACTTGTTTTAAGATTTCATTATACTTTGTAACGTAAGGTGGCGTATCATTCTCCTTGCCCGAATTCCCACGTCTGCTTGAGGTTGAGAATGGACCAGAATGATAGTGTGGACCCCTCTGCTGTCCCTTTATACTTAATGTTTTCTTTTTTTTGTGATACTTAGATCATATATTATAGTCAAAAGACATAATGTTCCATAATTAGGTTCATAATGCTATAAATGAAGGAAAGTTAGTGGAATTGAAAACACACTAACAACCGTTGTATCACCTTAATAACAAATGCCGTCAGGATTAAGCCTAGGCATTTCACTGTATATTTTATTATCATTTCATTCGTCGCAAAAGTAAATGAAGGTGAAATGACGAAATAATCTAAAACAGGCTTGGAAGGCATTGGGCGTACGCTGTTGGGAAGACAAAGGTAATTCTCTCACAGGAATCTGAAGATTTTAAGATGGCAGATCTTGTTAACCGGAAAAATTTCGTGAATTAAGCCTTTAAAGACAGACTTTTGATTTTAGAAGAGACAAGATAGATGTGTTTGCAGGTTGATCATTAATTAATTTCACGTCTTCTAACTTTATTTCATTTTATTGCTTTTCAAAATTCAACACACACAGAACACAATCACAGATGTGTTACTACAATTTTGATTTATTTACCTTTATAATTTATTTATTTACATATAAGTATATATAATTAACAGGCTTACAGCACTACAAAATGTATTACCAATACTAATAAAACACAAAAAAACCTATTTATAAAAACTAACATATAACCTACACATATGAATAAATATTATTCTTACAGTTAAAAAATATATCAGCATTTAGTGTCTGCACCAAAAACCAGATGATTCAGGCTAGCCACGCGCAGTGCAACACATCATAAAAAATGGGAAGAAAGTAGCAAACGAGCATTCAGTTGACACAAGAGGCCACCGCCTCTCTTGTACCACTGTGACCAACTTTAAAGTGGACTTTACAGATAGGACTGTCAGTGAAGTTAGTCCATCAGGTATCTTACTAATACGATCAAGACGAAAATTAGTTTGTTAATTTCTTGGTTTGATACACCTTCACGGCTAAACCATACACTCGATCTTAATAGAATTTGGTAGAGAGATAGTTTGATTTACGAAGATGGTCACAAGGCAGTTTAAAAATGGAACATTGACCATAAATTTTATCCGGAGTAAGTCGCAGGGAACAGCTAGTTATGTTATAAATATCAGCCATTTTAGAATTCCTATTAAATAAAAATGGTTTATGAAATGATCAAGTAGGTAGCCAAAATTATTCTTGGTATTTTAACAGATAAGTAAAAAAGAAAAGACATACATTTATTTAAGAGGTGTTCGAGTCAACGAAAGGCTTCTCAGTTACAATTCCTAGAAATATATAATGTTTATTTTTAATGTTTCTTTTTAGCAAATCAAATAACTCATCATCATCACAATACGTCACCAGCCCACTACTGAGCACGGGTCTCCTACAGGATGAAAAGGGTGAGGCCATAGTCCACCAAGCTGGGCAAGTGCGGATTGGCAGACTTCACACGCCTTGAGAACATTATGGAGATCTTTCAGAGAGTATGTTTCCTGACGATGTTTTCTTTGACCGTTAAAGCAGATGTTATTTAATTGTTAAACACTCAATAACATAGGTAATTCAGAGGCGTGCCTAGGATTTGTATCCCCCAGTAGGAGGCCGATGTCATTCGGCTATCATCGCATCAATAAATAATAACCAATCATGAATTATTAAGAACTTTAAATGCTAAAATAGCTACAATAAGATAACTGTTTAACTAACAATCGCTTTATTGTATTCTTCAGCACACGATATATTGAATACAAAGGCTGTGTCCACTTTAAATAATTATAACAACAAGTAAATTACGAATTATAGTTTTGTTTTACATATTATTATGCTACTGCCATCCTTTAATAAAACAGCTATGCCATATTAACCTAATGTATTACCAACGCATCAAAGAATATTATAATATTTTCACAAGAGAAACTACGAAAAAATTCGTCAGCAACTTTCATTACCAGAAAATAAACTCTTCTGCTGACGTACAGGGTGCTCTTTATTAAAACTTGATTATGATTGATTATGCACGAGCAGAGTATATTTAACCTTGCATATAACATATAATATATAACATTGCCTTTGCTAAGGCAATGTTCACACACTAGTTGGTAAGTATTCTTTAGAAATTAGACTGTGGGAGTTAGGATTGTTAGTCTAAGTCAGTCCTGTTAGTAAAGTTTAGTAATCTCAGTTCGTAATTGTTAGTATTTGTCCCATGCGAAGTTGGTCACATATGCGTTGCTATCCCTAAGGACTAAGGTAGTCACCCTGGTATAAATGTAACCAGCACCCACACCTTTCCGACCGGAAAACAATTGTTGGAAAATAATTATGCCACGGCAGAAATGGGTGTGGCGGTGGTATGGGCGAACTCTATACAGATTCTACCACCTGGCAAATTATCGTCTAAATAAATTTCAAATTCAAGTGATAGATATTACAGTCTAAGAATATTAACGCAGTAAACGCTAACAGTCACATTTAATGGCCGATAAAACGCTTGATCTGAATGATGCCTTAGTGTGAAATATGTTTGTGATACCGTCTAGCCGATCCACTGAAGCCAATCTTTTTTCTAGTTGACTTTGCCTTTTCGAATTGAGTGCACTAACCGTTTATAATAATAAATGGATGTCTCAATTTGTAACAAATAAACGTATAAATACTGGCTGACAGGTTAAATACGTACTGACGTATACGATGTTAAGGGGATGCATCGATCCCCACTTGAAAATGAAGCGGATGGATCAAACACCAATCACGGAGCACTATGAAGTTTTAAATGACAGTGATGCAACTATTTCAGGTACGTAAATGGTGAAATGGATATTATTGAGCGCGCACTCGAAAGTAATCAACGTAGCGCCAATCATCTTTTAATTTTTTTTCACAAAATTATGTTACGGATTAAGAAAATTATTTTGGATTTTTTTTAAATATTTTCTATGTTTAAAAAATTATTTCGTGAACTAATTCGTAAAAATATAGGAGTGGCACAGAAAATAGAAAATAATTAGTATATATTATTATTCAGTTCATAATTATTTTTTCTGGAGAAATTTTCACGTAATCTTGTTTTCTGTTTTGATTTACTTAGATCATAGTGAAGAAACATTATGTTTCAACATTAGGTTCATACTGCTATAGATGAAGTAAAATGAGTGGAATTGAAAACACGAAAAATTTAAATACCTTTTTGTGTAACTAATATACTCACATCTCCTTTTAAGTATTCTCATTGAAGCTTAGATGCTTGGATCTCAAGGCAGTGTTATGAGATCAAAGTTCAGCTGTCAGGGACAGTTTAAAATGAGCGATCTAAGTTTACCTACATAGAAATTTTGGATCATCATCATGGGAGGTATATTTTTTAAGATTTTTTTTGTTGTGTTCACACCACCCTCGATACGATGTTAATTGTGTAACGGAGAAAAAAAAAATTACTTATTATAATAATTGAGAATGTGTGTATCATACGCGGGCGAAGACGTGAGTTTAGTCTCGTACCAATATAAAGATAAATAAAGAGCCGACTTCAAAGTTGAGATTTTTTTTTATATACTAATAGTGTAAAATTTATTTTCATAATTGGGTAGGTAAATGCATGTTTTTTTTGCACATTTTTATAAAACTGATTACATCGTTAAGATAAGTAAAAAATAGATCAAAGTACATATACATCAAAGTAATATTTTGAAGTCAGGTCGCAAGACATAATTCATCAGTTTATTGACATATGGCGAACGTACTATTCATATAAATATTTTACGATGTCTACCAAGTTACTGCTATCACTATAGAGAAAAGTCTGATGTCAAGTTTTATTGACGAATCTATTCATGTGCTCGATAGTAAAACATATTTGAAAGAAACGGTATGTATCACGCGTCGCCCTGTACAGTTACAACCTGAGATGTAAAAATGAAAAATAAACAATTTGTTTCCCTGGCGTAGGAAATTTGTATTTTTTTAATTACTGCCACTAGATAAGTATGAGAGTTTCACCCACTACATTTTGTGAGATGAGGATCCATCCAGCCCCCATTCATACATCAGCTTTTGAGACCACTGCTGGACATAGGCCTCCGGTAGTTGGCATGCGTATAGTGGTCGCGCGGCGAGTGTCAATCGTAATTGATTGAGAATGTTAAACCGCACCGGTTCGGGCCGGCGGTTGAACGGGTGACCGCTAGTGGCTAAATTTCTTGAGCGCTTCCATGCTTTACATGTCAAACAGGAGTAGTGTTAAAAATAAAAATAATCAGCAAAAGTGCTACACCACGCAATATTTGCAAATAATTCATTCAATTTCGGTAACACAAAGTTTGCTGAAGCGGACAGCTTTGTAGCTTTATAGGCATTATATTAATTAGTGAGTCCACAAACATAGCATGACTATCAAAATATAAATTCCGTATATGAGTGAGCTGTATTAAAATGAATTTTAACATTCACTCATGTCATTTTTACGTCAGGTTACACAAATAAGCTGAAATATAATTACCATTGGGCTGTTTAACCCGTGTTGGCTTTCGTTCCCGCCACACCGAATGCCAATTAGGTATTTAATTTACCTATTAACTGACAAATATACTGAGCCCGACATTTTGTATTCGTTTGTTATAATTGGATTGCTGAACATCTGTAAATGCAATTGTAAAAATGAGTGTTAGTTGGGGTTGACCATTGTAACAATAATCCGCCTTCAATATTACTTTTATTTTATTAATTAGCTTTTATTTATATTACTTTGTATGTTATATGTGTAATAAGGGTATCCCACATATAACTACTACTACTACTTTCTGGACATTTAAGACATTCTTATTATTACTGTCATATACCAAATTTTCTAGAGAGAAAAATACGAAATGTTTTCGCCATTTTTCTCCGTCGTAAATTAGGTATATGAACATTTAAGTCAGTAGGTACTTATGTCTAAAATGTCCGTAATTTTATTGTCACCAATGACAACAACAAAATCACAATCAATCAATTTATCACATTTTTCAAAAGTATACTTAGACTTTTACAATCATTGAAAATGATCAAAATTTGATCATTTTCAATTTAATGTTCGAACGAGACAGATGCGAAATGTATTCGTCTTAATGATATTCACTGAAAATTACTGCTAGTATGTAAACGCATAATACATATGTTATGGTGTTATACGTTACCTTCGCATCCATGAATTCCGTAAGGGCTAACTTCAACGCAACTAGTACCCGCTTAAGTAAATTTGATGATTATATAATAAGACGAGGCTTTGCCCGCGGCTCCGTGCGTAAAACTGCCTTATCCACCCCATAGGAATCGTGCATTTTTCCGGGATGAAAGTAGCCTATGCCGCTCTCCGGCCGACAGACAGACGGCGCAGTAAGTAGGAGACCATACCCGCGAGTGACAGATTGGCTGTCAGAGTTACTCTGTGACAGACTAAGTTACTGGCAGCTGTTTTCGTATTTTTTCGAGATACGTAGGTAAATGTATTCCAAATTATGTATTGCAAAAATAACTTTTATCCGGCGCTCTGTTGCAGCGTGAAGGAATGACAAACCAACAAACCAAAAAACTAACGAACACACTTTGAAATTTATAATATTAGTAAGGATGGCCGACCTTCAAGCTAAAACTTTATGTAGGAAACCCTCCCTAAGGAGAGATGTTTCAGAACACGCTTTTAGGGTAAAAGTCTTTCCCGAGTTGAAACCATGGAGATACAAATATGTAGAGTGTATTTCAAACGAAAAATCTAACCAACAATGGCTGCCATACTCACAATAATAGATTGATAAAATACGACTATTTCGACTTATGCGTCACTATCATCACGTTTACACAATGTCTAGTCGCCGTAGCCGAAATCGGCTAGGATATATTATGGATATATATAAATAATGGATATATATAATATATAGTATAAAGGTATATTATGATTATGAAACCAAAACACTTTCATTGTATATCTGTCTCTAGATAGACCACATGTACCATTATTCGGCTGCTATCTTCGTAATTACATAACTTTTTTAAA
>DWLO01002304.1:0-12826 GCA_018245335.1 Dalla quadristriga | reverse complement strand
GTCGTCGAGAACTAACGTTGATCCCGATAAACTAACGTTGTGCCCAAGATGGTATTACCGTGCTAAATAGCGATGCGGATACCATCGAAAATACAATAGTTTTTAATATACATTTTATGATCCAGCGTTGTCACATTTAGTTGTAATGCTATGTTTTTGTTCCAAATGAAGCTTTATTATTATATACAATATTTCGTCAGCCTACAATCTCCCTAGGTTTATTATAAACTGATGGTTCTAACAATATTCCACAATACTTGTAATACCCATATAGAGTTTATATGTGCTCCTAAACTATTATACCAAAACCGCCTTTTGTATATTGTCACTGTATTTATGTTAGTGTACTTTGTGTCTTTATTTTTTGGTGTATAATAAAGAGTATTGTATTGTATTGTATGTCTGCAATTAACCATTGAGTATTGAGTAGCGTAATATAAAAGAAAAGGATACGAATGAAGACGCGGACTCAGAAAAAGAAATAGGTCGCCCTTCGACCAGTTGGACTAATGGATGGACACACTTATTAATAAGAATTTGTAGATGGATCAATAAATTTTAGAAAAAAAATTCTACATTTTTGAAATATCATTCATAAGGTTATCTGGCATTTTTCATATCTTTACCTGTTCTCTTCGCAGCAACAACCGGTACGTATTGCGTCCAGGGTGGTGTAATAGTTTCATCTCGCCAACGCCACGTTCTTTCCACTCGTGAGATTTATCATCATAACGATATAATTTACAACGTTCACCGAATAGCTTCTCCTGAAACGTAATATTTTCATATGCATTGTTTTTATATCCATATTTTTCACTGTCAGTAACAACATTACGCTGGCTTTGCGTGAAGTCGCACAGCGTGGGAAACCCGCATAAGAATTACACCAGAACACCAATAATTACCAAAATGAAGTCTTGCAATGATAGTTGATAGTAAAAAAACCGCCAAATTAAAAATACACAACTAGGAAACCAAATTAATGGGTCAACTAGAATTGCGATTTGATATTAACTTATCTATTTCTTGTATCAAAAACTGAATGTTATTTTCGGTATTATGTTATGTCTTGTATCTATTAAAAAATGTTTTAAGAATTACTGAACCAAATTTTTTTGGGACCTATAGTATTTGATGTTAATAAAAAAATGTCATTTAAATATTGAGCACCTCATCTTCTTCCCCAGTAGTAACGATAACCTTGTCAGGTAGTGGCACGATTGGTTCGTAGTGAGGGTCATACTCGTCCTCGGCAGCCGCACCGGCGCCTGACTCATCTGCTACACTCTTATCGTTTGTAGAATTATCATTGGTTTCTTTACTCTTTCCCCCGAAAAGCTGCTGTCCAGCACCCTCCCATTGAAAATCTGGCTTCTCTGGAATAGATAACGTAATTACAGTAACATACAAAAAAAAAAAATTAAGTTAAATATATTTATATCGTGTGAGCAGTGAGTATTGGATCATTATAATATTATTATTGAAACATCCAAACCAGTAAAAGCTTACACTTACACCAGATGCCACCTCAGTCGTCAGGGGTAGCAATGCATATAGATGCTGGTTATAAGACCAGCTTTGAACGGGACAAATTCTAACAATTACTAACACTAACAAGACCAACATACACACTCCCATATTCCTAATACTAACAAATACTTACCAACAAATATTCCTATTAGCACGTAATACTAACAGGAGTAACTAACTTAATAACAGTCTTATTCGAGGTTTGTCACAGGGGGCCATGGTTGGTGTGACTGAATGAACAACTTTTGTGTTTAATCCCCTTACACTCAAGTTATCAAAAACATTTATCCTAATACTTTGGTACTTTTCAATTTTGAAGTATAAGCAATATTGTTTTAAAGTATTCACTTTAAAATTTTAAATCAATTTGGCTTTCACTAGAAAACCAATTCAGTTGAATTAAAGTAGAAAACAGAATGATTGAACACACGGTTTGTGAATTTAATATACTTACTTTCAGTTTCAAATCTGGAAACACTAGTAGATAATGCTGCAAATGTGAGATTATTGTCAACAATGAAAGGCGTATCTCTCTTCTCTGCAGGTTTAACTTCAACATATTTCTTAGATTGACTATCCTGTACTGTATTTGTTATACCTGGTTGACTCTCACTCACATTTGTACTAAAAATGTTGGATGTAGTGTTATTAAAGGCATTTCTAAAAACAGATCCTGGTGCTGTGTGTTGACCTGATGATGTGCCTGTGAATCCGAAGGATTTCATAGCACCTGGACCAAATACGCTACCTTGCATTGAACCACTAAACAGATTAACTGGATTTTGGTCATCTGTCCCAAAAACAGACTTCGCTACAGGGGCCGCTGTTCCTTCAGTTTTATTTTGGTTGAAGGCAAATATCGGTTTATTCATCGAAACTCCTACAGTGTTGTCGCCGAATATTGACTTTGTTTCATTTGCTTTTGGGTCAGGTTTTACAACTTCTTTGTGTTCCTCATCTTTGTGGGTACTCAGTGAACCAAGTTTAGGCGGCATTAGTATAGGACCTTTTGTAATCGTAAAAATATTTGCATCAGTGGTAGATTTCTCTATAAAAGTATTTTCCTTATCGGTACCGTCATTTTCATCTTCACTATTAGTAGAGCTTGTGACGGAAGAGGATTTTGTACCAGATGCGATTGCTCCTAATGGTGTCCGGAATATTGATGTATCTATTGTTTTGTCAAAGCTATTAGGAGTGCCATATACAGAAATTGTTGGGCTCTGAAAGCTGGACATATTTGTTCTTACTGGAGTGGAAAGATCAAAGCCTATTTTCTGTTCCCCTTTAAGGGGTTTCAAAGATTTTTCATTTTTTATATCTTCATCATCACTTTTACAACCACGGCACCCTTGACATGGATCTTTAGTTTTATATGTAAAGAAATTTTCAGGTAACATAAGCTCTTTAGCTTTCTCTTTTTCTTCTGCAGTGGCTTGTATTTCCTTGACGAATATGACATCATCTGATCCACTATCTTCCACTTTGGTTTCTGGTGGTTTCTGAAATTATCATTGTTATAATTATATTGCTTCGGGATACAATTTATTTATTTATGCAAACAGACAAGAGGACAACTTGAATTAGATAAGGTTGTACAAGGGTACATATTACATAGCATAATATATTTCAATATTTAGTATATCAATTCCTATTGTGCGTCTACAATAGGAAATTGTATACTTAATAATAAAACTGTGTCTACTGTATAGAATGCAATTACTATTACCACAATAAACATTTTTTTGCTCATTCATATATCCCATGAATAATTTATTGTTATTTTTGTTTTGGGATCACTGACGGCCTTGGACATATTATTATGTAGCCATGATTAAAAAAGATCCCAGACAAGCAGGTAACCACCTATGAATTACCACTGAAGAGCGAGATGGTCACCTCTTGTGTAAGTATTTCGACAATAACACCTTTCCCATGGAATACAAGTAACACGAAAAAAATCAAATTGCTTCATGGCCGAAATGTGTTGTGGTGGTACAACCCCGGGTTAACTGTATACAGATTTCATAACCTGATTATACATATTTGCATTTATTTATATCTAGCCATCTTTACGGTTCTAAACAAAAAAAATAGTTAAAAATATTACCTTGCTTTGAAGATCTTTTTGTTTTTGATTTTTATCGTACTTTTCCTTTACATCATCTGGTTTTTGATCACTGGAAACATCTTTTATGTTAGTGATGGATTGTTCTTTAGATTTAATGCCCTTGAAATCAAAACTCTTATTTTCCATCCAATTCAATTGGGGAGTCGGAAGTAAAGCTGGCTTACACGGTTTGCTTTCGTCAGTCTTTTTTAAACAAAAGTTGATAGGGCCGTCGCTGGCAACCGGTTGCTTCATATTAGGGAATACACTCGTAGTCGCTTTTTGTTCACCGAAGGAAACAACAATAGTAGTTTGATTTGCAGGTATTCCAAATTTAAAGTTTTGCGTACTTGGAGTTTCAAACAAATTGGTGACTTCATTTTTTGCTTTTATATCAACATTTCCAGTGTTAAAGCTGTATTTTATTGTATTTGAAGCAGTGTCAGGATTTCTTGGACTATTGCAAGCATTGCACATATCTTTGTTTCGATCATTTCGTACAAAACATTGATTACATTCCCAAGATCCCTCTTTAGGCTTGAAATGATCTCCCCAACCTGAAACTACGGGCGCAATTGAACCTTTGGCGACAGCAAGACTGCCTTGTGTTTGTCCAGGAATTCCAAACATTAATGGCAGGTTTTTTGATGCATTTTTTTGCGTTGATGAATCTCTTGCAATATTACAGGCGCAACATGTAACTTTATCTGCTTCGTTACGTACCATACAAGCCTTGCACTCCCAAGTACCAGGTTTTGGCTTAAGTTTATCTCCAAACCCAAAGTTATAAGATGCAGGAATTGTACTTTTAGTATTGACACTAGTTCCTTTCGGTTTTGGTTGTTCACAACAAGCACACTGTTCAAAATTCTCAAGATTATTTGTATAACACGTGTCACAATGCCAAGATCCAGATTTCGGCTTAAATTTATCTCCAAAGTTTCCTTGCTTTGCTGGATGTTGCGCCTCTTTGAGAGCTTTAGAATCATCTTCAAATTTACCTTGAGCAGATGTGATTGCCGAAATGAAGTTGTCGCAAACTTGTACAGTCTTAAATCTTAAACAGAATGTTTCTGCAACTAATTCACCTTCAGAAAAATCTTTAGCACACCATGTTACCGCTTTGTTTATATTGGGCATTTTCTGGAAAACCATTTCTTTGGTTACAGCGTGATTGCAACATACTTTCATTATTTGTTCTCTACGCATTAATAATCTTAACTTTTGAACATTATCTTTGTGAACAAGTAATTTTATATTTCCAAGGCCACGCTCCTTCCATTCTTTTGTAGTAGCATCGAATCGGAGGAGTTTTGCTCTATGTTCAAATAAAATAGATTCATCTTCTTCACCTGTTTTTTGGTCAACCAATGCGGGTAGTGGAATTACAGGTTTGAAATCTACTGTTGGTTCAAATTCTTCCACAACGTCAGAAGTATTTAGTTTTTTCGGTGTATCATCACTTTGAACTTTCTGATTTGGGGATGAAGTAAATATATTAGCAAATGGAGAGCTGGTTGTTGTTATAAATGTCAATTGACTAAATATATTTGTTTTACTATTTGCGACGTCAGTAGACTTTTGTTCAATTTTCGAACCTTCAGATACAGGTTTGAATGTTGGTGCAGTACTAAAGGTAAAACCTCCTACAACAGTTTTACCGCCGGCAGCAGTTATATATTGATTTGGTGTAGACTGTATATTGGAAGCTGATTTTTTTATATTAGAGTCTTCACTGGTTTTTAGATAACCACCACCAACACGAACGTCGTTTTTACTGCAATTTAAAGCTTCCTGTCGAGCTACTTCAAAGACATCATAAAATTGTTTAGCAATATCCGGGGTTTTAAATCTAATACAGAATTTTTCTAGTATCACAGTCTCCTCGGCGAAATCATTTGCAACCCAAAAGTAAGCTTTAGTTTCGTTTTTCATCGGCGTAATTTCCATATCAGCTGATATTATGTGATTTGCACACACTTTATGAATTTGTTCCCTTCTCATAAGTACCCTTACTTTCCCAGTTATCTTATGCTTGAGCAATTTCATGTTTCCAAGTCCTCTTTCTTTCCATTGTTTATCGACAAATCTAAATAATTTAGCTCTGGAACTAAATATAACTGTTTCCTCTTCTTCACCAGTATTTACCTTGACTTCAGCAGGCAAGGGTATAATTGGTTTGAAGTCTGGGCAAGGATCGTAGTTTTCGAATGATGTATTGCTCTTTTCAGATAGAGTTCTAGATTTATTCAAACTGTTATTTGGTGATGTCCCCGTAAAACTACCACAAACAACTGTTTTTGAGGTTTCAGTCTGTTTTGTGCCTAAGTTTAAGGTGGTTGAATTATCAGTTCTATTGGACCCAAAAACTGAAGTCCAATAACTGGAGGCTGTTGTTGTGGTAGCTGTTGCTGCTGCCATTTCCTTCGTTCCAGCTGAAGGAAAGCTGAATACTGGAGTTGGCGTCATGCCTTTTGTGTCGTTTGCAGAGGGCATCGGTATTTGATAATTGTGAGGGCTTCCTTTAATATGCTTAGGGGGGATGGTTACACTCAGTATTGGAGCAGGAGTAGAAGTACATGTAGGTAAAGGATCCGAAGAGGTTATAACAACATTCACGGGTAATCGCGAAGCATCTTTTACTTCAACATTTGGTGTATTTTTAGATGTTGACATAGACATTTTTGCCGGCGCTGCAGTTGCAATCGGAACAGTAGGCACAGGCACTGTTGGGACTGCAGGAACTGTTGGCACAGTTGGAATTGATGGAGCAACAAGATGGGATACATCTAGGTACATTTGATCTGGTGTTGTGTATACACCGGGATAGGGGGCTTGTGATCTAGTTGGATCGAATATTTGTGGGGTTCCCGGTACAGATACTTGAGGAAAATGTGAAAACTGATTGTAAAGATTATAAAAGTTTTGTCCATATAACTGATATGGATTGGCAGGAAAAGGAGGTAAAAGTCCTCTGGCAAATTGTGGCATAACTTGTGAAGGCCCAAAAGGTAATTGCGCTCCAAATCCCGTAACATTATCATTTGGCCGGAACTCATCATCTAAACTATACAGATCACTTTCATTTATTGTCTGTTCGGAAGAAGCATTTTTCAATTTGTTGACTTCTTTTTTTAGTTCACCTATCTGTTTCTTTAAATCGCCAACATCCTTGCATTCGTATTTACACTGTTCAATTTGATCTTTTACTTGATCTACAGAGATCTTCAATAGTTTAAATTGTTCTGTAGTATTTTGAATGTTACAGTTCATTGTGCTTATTATTTGATTACTCAATTTACGGTTTTCATCAAACCATTCTTTTGTTTGATCCATGAAGTCATTAATATTTGTATCTCTCTTTTGCAGAACTTTCATTTGTTTTTCAATTCTTTCTAACAGCTGCCGATCCATATAACTGTTTTCTAGTATTTGTGTGTCCACAGCAGTACGGTAGTTAGTTATGTTTGCCGATGATGTATGTGTTTTATTTGGCTTTGGAGTGGAACTTTGTTTTTGTGTATGGTATAAGTTGGAATTGGATCTAAAAGGAATGTAATCATTTCCGGCCAGTGATTCATTTTCATCAGATAAAACCTCAGTTAATGCTGAGTTAGATAAATCTGGATCCACTTTATTCAAACAACATTCAATATCTTCAATTAATTCTTGAGTATCCAAGTACAGAGAACTACCTTTGTAAGATATATCAGTTTCTTTCAGCTTTTCCAAAGCTTTATAAGCGAACTGCTTAGCCTTGTTTAATAAGGTGACATATTTCATTTCAGAATCGACCTCATTGGAGGTTTTCTTTGCTTCAAATGCAATTTTTTTGTATGTTACACTCAGATAGTAACTGGCCACGGGTGATTTTAAGTTTGAAAGCAACTGGACAGCTTTTTCATATTCACCCTCATTGAGATCGCAAGTGGCGACGTAAATCTTGCATTTTTCTATTAGAGCGTTTAGCTCTTTTATGTCAAGGTCTTTGTGAGTATAACCAAATAATCGCTTGTCCGGTATTTTAAAACTGACTTTACTTTTAAGCTTTTCAAGTAGATTAATAGCTGAAGAATAATACAAGCAGGCTCTCATGACTAAAGTATTTTGTTCGTCGATTATAGTACACTGTTTTGCTTGCTCACTAAATATGTCACCAAGAATGCAAAGGAGTTTAGGATCAAGACCATGATTATCAATGCATCTTACTGCTTCAATACCAAAGCTCAATGTTGTATGAATGCCTGTTAAATCAGTGCCTAACTCTTTTTGACTATATTTATATGCACAATCCCACCACTTCATTTGCGCAGCAGAACACAACAAATCAGTGATATTAGCAGGAAGTAAACTAGGATTACGGGGACTGTTTGCAGAAATTACATTATCTTTATTCTGAGTTGTTAATGTAGCACTATAAAGGAATGCAAGAATATCCAGTTTATTAAGACTTTCAGCTCCATAATCGCTTGTACTTGGAATCAACATATCAAACAAAGAACATTTAAACTTAGCAAAATTTTTATAATTGAGCAATATCCACACAAAATGGTGAAGGGAATTTGGATATTCTCTTTGAGCATCCTCATTGTAGGCTTCAATTTCTTTTCTTCTTGGCAATCTCAGGGCTGGGGCATTAAATATATCTGACAGCAAATGTGACATTTTATTCTTATTTGGCTCATCTCTGCCTGGGAATACTGTTTCATATATTCTGTCTCTCCAGTGAGCACCAGCACAGAATTGGGAAATATGATCTAGAAACACTTGACTATTCTCTTGAATATTTGATAAGATGTAATGACCAGATTGTGAACACCTATATGATCCTTCTAGGTACCATCTATGAACTGCATTCTGCTGCTTTTTCGGTGCATGCATCACCCAATTAACTTTAGGGTCTAGTGGTACAATTTGCCAGGCAATCAACATTAATGGGCTTGAAAACTTTGCTGCGTCCCTCCAAGATAGTTGACTTTTTTTCGCTTTTTTTAATAAATAAGTTGCAGAGTGAAATGAAAGCTGTCCACGATGATGCTGTAGTAAGCTTGAATGAAATTCTCCAAACCCAGAAGGTGCCCCTGTTTTGTGCACCCTTTCTAGTGCCTGGTCATACGCAAATAATAGATCATTAGCCTCAACTAAACTTCTTGATGATCCATTGGGCACTTCAGTTAAACTCAAAACACAAAGTCGTTCTTTGACTGTTAATAACAGCAATTGATACAGCCAGTCATTGGTGTTGAGTGAATTATGTTTAAGAATTTCCGAAAGTGTGTCATACCAGGTGTAATTGTTCAAAAAAATTTGATCATCAAACTCTATTTTACAGCTGTGATCAAATGCTTCTCTTATTTGGTTAGAATGTAAATAATACTTTAGAAGACGAGTGTGAAGTATTACATCTTTGGGTCTTGATGCGATCTCAGTCTTTAAAAAATGTATCAATGCTTCTGAGTCAGGATTAGTGGTTGTTAGAAGGCATTCACGCAATTTGAATGTTATTGGATGTTTTGGAAATGTAGCTTCAGCTTTTTCACACCAGTACTTAGCACGCCCTGGATCTATTTCCACTTCATCATCAGCAAGAAGCTCACATACTGAAAATTAAATTGTTTTAGTAAAGACAATGTTTTGTTACAATCCGTGAAGGCAGCAGCTTTGCGCATACGCATAGGCAAAAAATCGCAAATACTGCCCCAAAGTTTATTAGACCAGAGTTGTGCACAATTGCACATACAACAAGAAAACGAACAAAAATGTACATAGACAGGGACTAGAAAATAGGAATATTTTAAGAAAATATTTATAAAGAAGAGGTTGGCTCGAACTGCTACTTTGGTTAAAGTGAACTCGTATTAGTGATCGAACTTCACATCAGTTAGTTTGATTAAGTATCTATTTTATAGGGTGGACTAACTAATTTGATTACTTAATAGATGATTAATAGTCATAGTAGTAACTGTTGAAGGCTTAAGAGGCTAACTAGGGGCTAAATTATAAATTAATGTTATCTAAAATACAATGTTATTAACGTATATAAATATCATTAAGATTGTTTATTAGTTCTGCTTCCCTCTCGTCGGGATTTTAAAAGTCTAGGTATGATGATGATTCATCATAACCCATCACAGAACCACTAATGCGAATGGGTCTCCTCTCAGTGAGAAGGGTTGGACCAAGTTAGTCTAGGTATAGTATTGGTGGCGGGCCCTTTGGGAACTGAGCAGAGGAGGTACCGGTGTGTTATAAATAAGATCCCGGAGCCTTCCTACTCGCACTGGATGGCTGTCGAGGACGTTTTAGTGTGTAAAAATCTCAAATAACCCTTTTTTATTCCCCCTAGAGATCTGGTATCTTTTTAAGATTGCTTTTTTAACGGGGGCGTTAGTAAAAATACAAAAAATGGTGTCCATTTGAAAAGATGTCTTCATTAACCATATTGACAATAAAATTACCAACATGTTAGACCTATTTTAATTTTCATATACCTACTTTTTTCCATATACCTAATTCCATTATTCTCTATCAAATATTCAAGAATTCATCATATTATTTATTATTTTTCTGTTCTCATCTTTTCATTGTATTAAGGGGAAAAAACTGAGCAGCAGAAGTTGGTTCAATTTAACAATATCTTTTTCATAGTATTAAACAATTAAATTATGGTTTTTTAGATGGGGATGGTATGGGGAAACCTGAAATATTTTAATTACAAGATATTTTTTTAACTAATTAACACATTATAGGTCTGTACAAATCCAAGACAAAACTGACATCTGATGAGCCACTGCTCTGGTGCTCCTTGAAGCCTCGTAGTTAATACTTCCAAGATTTTCGAAAACTCTAATGGAAAAGGAATAGTAATAAAGGGTGAAAAAAATAGGCAAGTTTTCTTTCTATACATATTTAGCATTTAATTACCAATGATCTGATGATAAGTCATTGGAGACTATGTCAATAGAATGGGGAATTTTTTTTTTGTAGTTTTTCTGTCATTATTGGGATTTTGGCTTCTGTATAGTTTTTCTTCGTTTCTTACTTTTTTGCAGTCAAATGCTTCATAAAGAATTATAACACATTCAATTCCAATCACTTTTAAAAATATATTTGTTCAGGGTTCAAGTATTTGTAAAGGGTTCAAGTCCCTTTTTGCTATTTTTGAAACTGAATTTTCTAAGCTTAAAGTACCTACATACACAAAGGATTTGTTAATAAATGTACACTATTTAAAATTTCTGATTCAAATACCTTTGTAGACCTACCTAGCCTATATTTACTGACATTAGTAGGAAGAACATTTTGGATCATAAACTGTCCTAAGAAGTTCCACTCACTACAATTAATTACACTTACATATAGATACTAGACAAAACAAATGGTAAAATAAAACTGATATATCCCTGAAAACTAAAATATTATGAAAAGCCCAAGAAAAAGCCCAAAAGACCCAGAATAGTAAGCGTAGTATATACATAAGTATAGTATAGTTTAAAATATATTGCCTCCTTTTATATTAACCTCCAAAAAGTGTCATTTTTCCAAGTTCGCATTAATGAATTAAAATGAAGGTACTGATACCAAATTTAGACACAATCAAAATCAATACTTTTTTATCCAGTAGAAATAAGTTATACTTTCTGATTATACATTATTTTTTTATATTGCAGTAAACACAACCACTATTTTCTAATAAAAGGTATTAAAATATAACTTACGGTATATTAACCTCAACTTATTGGGTGATATTAATGATAAGCATTGCTCTTTAAAATGTCATACTTGTATACTTACTGTCTAAAATGGTGCTCGTTTGTGTAGGATCTATATCAAAGGATATTTTGTAATGCTCAAAGGCTTTCTCCTTTTGTTCCATTTTCTGTAGCACGGAGCCAAGGAGCTTGTGAGCAGCAGCATTGCTATCCTTTTGCGTAAGATATTGCTCCACGTATCTCTGGCAACTTGCATAGTCGCCTACTTCAAAATAAAGCCTGGCTATGGAGTACGCTCTTGTTTGTAACTGGAGAAAAACGTTTATTTGTAGGACATAACAATATCGCAATGCCGTATACTTGAAAAGTCTGGCTTACCTCTTTTAGTGGTAATTTTAATGTCAAATTTTGCACGTGTTTATCAACGTCTTTCTTGTTTCTATACATTTTGAACAGTAAACTAATACATAGGACTAATTAAAGACACATCAACGAAACTATGCGAGACACATGAAATACAAAACTGCAAACGGCGCTGTACATCGTCATTATTCTGCTCGCTCAATGAAGGCAAGCAAAGCAAGAAATTTTTGACTAGTGGGTTGCCAGCATCTTCTATTTTTTATATGTTACCCTATAGATACGGCTTTACTACATAAATTGAATTTTAAGATTTATTATTGTCGCAAAACATTATTGACGTGACTTGTGATACCAACTGTTCCTTGTTCCTGATACCAAATAGAAATTATTTGAATGCCATATTGCGCTCTTTTAAGGTTTAAATTCCAAACGCTGGCCACATCGTGCACGACCATTCTTTCAACTTCATAAAATTTCTGCTTAAAATA
This sequence comes from Dalla quadristriga, assembly GCA_018245335.1. Taxonomy (NCBI): domain Eukaryota; kingdom Metazoa; phylum Arthropoda; class Insecta; order Lepidoptera; family Hesperiidae; genus Dalla; species Dalla quadristriga. The sequence continues at coordinate 623 of DWLO01002304.1, read as the reverse complement.
TAAAGCACTAATCTTTACCCGCGGCTCCTCCCCCGTAAAACTTCCACATCTTTACCACAGGAACCGTGCATTTTTCTGGGATAAAAAGAACAAACACACCTTCGCATTTGCAAAGTACAGTAGTGATAATACAAATTCCCCAAATTCAAGGTAAATTGAATACACTGGCAACGCATTGATTAATGGGAATGTTGGCACCTTTGGAATATTTAAAAAAAGCGTTAATACCACAGAGCAAAAAGTGCAAATCATTAAAATGTCTAAAACTATTATAAAAGGTGGACATAAAAGCATTATCTACCGGTCAGCTTTTGGGCTAAGCAGTGAGGCGGTATTAGTATAGTAGTAAATAAAATTTATTTTAATTGTCATAATATGATCTGAGTACATTGTATTATATATATTTGAAAATATTATGTGTAAACGTACTATATACAGGTTGTCCCGAAAGCTGTGGACCAACGGAATGTGTATGATATAGCGGTTCAATCTACACGAGAAACACCAAATTATATTATTCTAGGCGCAGGCGTTTCAAAGATATAAATGTTTTAAACATTATGTTGAAATTCTCATACTATGTATACCAACACCAAATTAAAAAGTTAATTGAAAAAAGTATT
>DWLO01002303.1:0-12826 GCA_018245335.1 Dalla quadristriga | reverse complement strand
CCTGTCTGACGAGCCGTGGCGCGTGGGTCCCGGGTTCGATCCCCGGCCGAGGCAGACATTTATTTAGCCTATAAATGTTAGTGCTCGGGTCTTGGGCGTTGAATTGTGTTGTGTGTCCCCCCATCCGCAACACAGGGAATCCTAGTGCGGGAGTGTGAGGGTGTAAGCGCTTATTTTATTTATTTACAATGTTTTTAATTTTTTATTGATTCTTGGGGAACGCCCGTCTAGTTTCAGTCCAATTCGCCAAATTTACAATGATTGTGTAAGTCTGAAACCATTTTTAATTTCTTCGCCAATTGAAAATTACGCATATGAAAATAAAAGTATGTCTAAACATATTTTAATTTTAAAATGATGATGATTTATGATTGATGATGAAATGATTAATGATTTAAAAATCATTACACAATAATATCATTTAAATTTAATGGAAATTTTACCAATAACGTTTTGAAAGTTCATTAAAAATGACCGTGATTTTATCATCAACAATGATAGTGATTCACATTTTTCAAAAGTCTACCTAGACAAACAACAACAATATATGGGATTCTGCTTACCCGAATACGAAGCAATTTGATTACTTACCAATACGTCGTCTGCTTTTTGACTCTTAGTAAAAAATCGTGCCATCTCAGATCCCGAATCAGGAAAGAAAGACAATCCAATACGAATGATAACGCGGCATTATTCTTCGAATGAGATCACTTTATAGGACGTAGAAGACATCGGGAAGCCTAAATGTAATCTTTCACTATAAACGATTGCAATATTTTTCTGTCGGAAATATAAAAGGGAAAACTTTCGCACTATTTATTGAATCGATTGCATAACAAAACAGCTTTGAGGCAAGTAGCAATAAAATTGTCTACACAAATCTGCAACACCTTTTATGTTTGAAAACATCACAAATGGAAACAATTTAAACAATGGTTTTTATCAGATGCTTTGCTTTGCTTCTTCCAAGAACTAAACAAATAGGCAACACCTGATTCACGGCAAAATAACAGAAAGGTGTGGGCTATAAGCATTTTTGTTTTCTTGGTTATTTCGTTCATCTTTCTAAAACTGATTCAGTCATTTCTGCTCTCGTAAAATATTATCAAAAAAAAGTCAGTTAATTTATATTGGAACACATCTTTATCTTATAAATGTATTAAGAAGAACTAAAAGCAATAGTGAAAAGACTTCTTCGAGTTTAGAAAGATAGAGAAAATTTGAAGGAAGTAATAAATCTCTTTAAAGTTTAATAAAGCTATGAATCAGCAAGCTTTCGTACAATATCGGAAGTTTTATTAAAATTCCAAGCAAAGAAATGGAAAGCTATATTTTCGAATGACTTACAATTCGCAGTACCCTCGGTATGAATCCACATTTCAAAAATCCAATTTTATTTTGTCGCCGAATGACGGTTTGTTTTTGTAACCATAAATAACGATTACATTTGGTTTCCAGCGGTGTTTGTTTTTACGCGTTCTGAATAAATTGGTTCTTTACTTTTGTAAGGTTCAAGCTTTGAAATTTCTTCTAAGTAATAGTCGTCCACATTAGGACTTCCTCTTGACGTTGTTTTTAACTTTTTTTAATATTCTTACTAATATTTTAAACTGATCTTCAAGAAAACTGACTAAACCACGAATATTGGATTGGTGCAGATTACAATATCAAGATGGAATAAATGTCTTATTCTTCTTGTTTTGATGAAAACATTTTCAGAGAATATAGAAAATCAGAGGTTCGAGGGTTCGTGCCTTGAATCCTGTTGATACCTTTTGTTAGAATAATTGTCAATTCCACCCATTGCACCCATAAACACGTAGTTCTTGTTATTTTCTTGTTTCTCGATGCTCTGCCTTCTGGGACCGATGACGGCCAATAAAAAAGTATTTGTCAGTACAAGCTCTACTCGATTTTGAAATCTTTATATTGTTCGATCTTGTTTATAGTACCTAAGTTTTGTTTCTAACCTGGAAATTAGAAGTACTTTTGGGAAATTTCTAATTAAATTAAGTAATTTCTTGGAGTTCTTTTCAAAACTGCAATGGTTGGGCACATGTAGAAAACCACCGTCTGTCTATATTATTCGAAACTAATCTAAGTGTAAGTGTAACTTGTACACAATTTATTACACATTGTGTAGGCTAATAACACTTTTAAGACGAAGTTATAAACAGTGCTTCGTAGCAGAAATAGGCGTCAACCGTCAAACTCCCTCCCCGGGTTAACAGTGTATAGGTTCTTCCACTTGATTCAGATGATACAAAAAAAAATTGCGTTTAAACTTTTATCTCAATAACACCCAAAATGGCAATGTAAATTTAAATTTCGAGTAAAACACGATTACAGGAATTGCGGGAAAGTTGAGGTTACATAACATATTTTATCTGTGTCGAAAACATGTTGAAAACAACGATGGAATCCTGAATTATGCAATGAATATTCTGGTTGAATTCCCGCTGGTAAACGGTCAGAGTTGAGTGGTTGAAGGAATAGATCATTTCGGGGTTTGAAACCAGCACACACACACAGCCTTTTAAAGTTGTTTTAAACATTAGACTAGTCACTTTCTTAAACAGCGAAACCAGAAATACAGAAGAAATATAGAAACAGAGTCGGATTAGTTAATGCAATAATTGAGTAGGTAAATCGGAGTACAGATTTGTTTTATTCATGGCACGTCACACGCTATGAAGACAAATGCGGTCCTGTCTCGGCTGTCAGCGCTCATTTTCCTCTAAAATGTATTATTATCGAATATTTCACGTCGGCGCACACCATGTCTCACCGCGCGCAAACGCGCCAGACTTCCAATCATCATCATCATCATAATAATAATAAAACTTTATTGTATATTGTAATTACCATCCACGGCCTAGTAAAAAAAGATGGACCTCGGACACGGTATGTAGGTGACAGCCTACACAGCCTATGTCTCATGTTGACTGCATATGGTCAAAGGTGTTTTCCTTAACACGTTTTCTATTCAGTACCATGAAAAAATGTCTACGATGAAATGAGAGGTGATTACCGCTTATCGCTCGATGTGCTGACTCTTCGCGATTATCACTAATGACCACGAAAATAGTTAAACATCTGAGGTTTCTGTCTGAGATTTCGAAAGATTTGTTTGAAGTATATCTGTGAGTAGAATATCTGATGTTTGTCCGAATAAATAATGGAACGTTACATTACGCTTCATATTCTCATCAACATCTTATGCCAACACAATTCAAAACCAATATTATTTATAAGTAATACAAACCTACTCTGCCAACAGGCTGACAAGGGATTATCTAAAGCCAGTCTTACTGTAATTAACGCAGTGTCTGTTGGATTATAAATGATTATTCGCTGCTAATTAATTAGGTACCTGTCTCAATTATTGAAAACATTTGTCATTTCAACAGGTCCATTCAATTATTCATGTTGGGTATAACTAATAATGTTTCTAACAAAAAAAAAGTATTATCAAGTGGGTACTTACATACGCACTTATTATTATTAGACATAGGTACAGGTGGACAGCTGTGGTTGAAAATACGTTGAGTTTCTTTTCGATACATTATAGTACAGTAGTATAGGAACTTGTATAAGGTACAGGATGTAGCCTGCGGCAGGTGTTAAGGTCCTAGTATTTATCCGATTTAGTTATAAAAAATCGTAAATCAGTACCTATTTAACAAACAAATATTTTTGACGTTAAGTACTCTCTAACTTTTATTCACTTATAAACACTACTTAGACTGTCATTAGTTATTCAACGAAAAAGATTTATACTATCGTTACCCTGAATGATACATCAAAGAATTAGTGTAAGCGTCACTTTAATAATCCGAAATGATGTACCCAAATACGTCAAGTGTCAATGTCAACAGTCAACTGAAACTTTTTTTTGCCATTGAATAAACATTTGACAGCATGGCATCCTGAAAAGTCAGCTGTTACATCGCCACCATTTTGTAAGTTACAATGCGCTAAACAATTCCCTGTGGTGTTTAATATGACAGCTTTGCCGCAAGTGCATAACGCATTGCCTAAAGTTTAATAAGGTTTATAAGTATAGAGATTTCTTAATTAATCAGTAATTCATCACTTGAACTTTTATCCGAGTGAATCCATGTGTGTTTAACTATCTTTATATTTGGAAATTAAAAAACTGTGATAACCTATTACAAATAACTACTCGTATCTTAAATTTTGGAAATCAAAGAACTGTAGTAACGCATTGCATAGAAAGTTCACTGAGTGTAATGTAGGATGTTATAGTTTATGTGGGCAGTGTGAAAAGTTGTGATAAATGGAACCCTTGGGTACAGACGCTAAGGGCTATAACTAGAAAACCGTTTGAGACATTGAGATAAAACAAATCATATACGGTAAGTCCGTATACCTTGCATAGTCCCTGTAAATTTCATGAAAATCCGTTCAGCTGAGCCGAAGCTTATTCGTCACAAATAAACGCAGTCAGTCAAACAAAAATTCTAAAAACTGTTGATTATGTTTAGTATATAAATATCATATACCGTTTATATTATTACCTTAATTTTAATATCACAGACACAATTTTATTGGTAGGATTGATGAAACGGTACAAACTAGAAATTCCATTGAGTAGGGATTTTCCCTCGCACCTTGTTACGATGATTCTAAGTGGGAAAGATATTCACCCCGATGATTTACACCTAACCGTGGAAATAAATTTCATTTCATACGTCTCAGCGACACGCCGGTAGGGGTTTCACATCGGGACGAACAAATACTTGTGGCGTTCCATATATTCATGAGTCTCCTACACCTGGCCAAATTTACGAACTAAACTCGGTTTGCACCATTGAGGATTAATGTACTTAGAGATGACATTTTGAGTTAGCTGTTTGCAACATTCCCACGTTGCAGCTAAATTGCTGCAGCTCATTCAATCTGTGCGACGTACCGTATCCTTAAAATTATAGCGCTTAGTATTCTATTTTATATATACTAGGCAAATACAAAACTGTTCAGTACCTTTTGCTCCTCTGTTGATAAGCGTGTTTTTTTGTATGTTAGCTATTGACGGGCTTTAGACTTAGTGTACTTTTTTCGTAATGCGTAATCAGTAAAAATATGGTAGAAACGGCCGTTTTTGAGTCATAAATGGTGTAACTAACACGTTTTTGCGACGTTGTTTTATATATTTAGATGCCTAGTTGCAAACAAAGGTACTACTTAAACCCCTCTGAAAAACAAATAAAAGCCACCAAGTGCCTTAAATTAAGTTGTAACACTGTATTTTTTAAAAACCGCACGTCAAATTATCGTATTTTATCTACTCGTGATTGAAGTACGGCGGCCATATTTACAGACAGTTTGTACAAAACGTACGCCACTTTTGTTTGACCACTCCATAAATTTATTTTCTCTATGGAATAAACCTGGTTTGCACTTCGTAGCGGAAGCGCCCGTATCCGAAAAATAACGAAGTAGGTCAATGGCTTTCGTAGCCCTTAAACTACGTCGTACCTTTGTAACTTACAGCTGATGTACTCGTATGTAAGTGGCTTTATGAAGCCTGGGCATCTGAACAGACGTGGGCTTTGCCTACGTTATAAGCTTAGGAATATAGGGAGAAAGCTGAGCGGTCACGATTGTAGGAACCTCATGTCATTGTTAACAAAGAGTGTGGACCTTTTCGGGGTTTTGCTGTAGCTGAGATATTTATTTAAATTTGTCCCTATCCTTGTGATATTAATACTGTATCCTCGAATACCTGGACATTATTAATGGAGTTTAAGTTAGACAACCAATATAATTATGTCTTTCTATCTCCTGACCTTAACGTGTAAAATTGGAAACGTAAATCCGTGTTACACTTGAACGAGCGAGAATAGAAATGATATTGGATAAAACTTTACATGTAGAGCTCCCAACAGCTGTTTTTTCCCACCATCCACTGCTGCCCATGAAATCTGTGACAAACCTCGTATAGGAATCGCTGGTTAGTTTGTTAGGTAGTTCTGTTAGTATTAGGTGTTAATAGGAATATTAGTTTGTAAATATTCGTTAGTGATAGGAATGTGGGAGTAAGTGTATGTGTAAGGGTGTATGAGTCCTGTTTCCTTCTCACCTTGAAAGGAGACCCGTGGTCAGTAGTGAGCCGTTGATGCGTTGTAATGATGAGTAATCGTTAGTATTGTGTCCTCTTCGAAGCTGGTTACAGATGCGTACCCTTCACTGAGGCGGTCGCCTCTTGTATAAGTGTAATCAGCATCGACACCGTTCCAATTAGAACACAGTTGTTAAAAACAGTAGTACCGCCTTCTTCTTCTAACTCTTGCTTAAAAGGCTAAATCGAATCAAGCCACGGTTAATCGAGGAGTACAATCGATCTTTCCAAAGCTTAGAACTAAGGTATTTAATGGCTTACTGTGGCTTTTTGGCCAAAAAGAGAAGAATTTTCTCAGAATCATGCTACACGCTACAGGGAAATGCAGACGAAATCGAGCAAAACACGGGTAGCTAATAAAGTTGCAGTATTTAAATATTAGACTGAATTTAACTCCTTTTGCGCAATTTCACTTCAAGCAGGACTGCACTTTGCTGATTTAGCCTTCCTTGACTGCAGGTTACTTAAAATATTATTTCGCTTCGTCTCCGCCGGGCTAAATCAGAAAGCACACACTCTTTGCGAGTCTGCGCGTGCTCTAGAATCCAGTATTTTATATCAAGAGAACTAAGTGCACGAAGATGCGCCATCCAATGGACAAATTGGATAAGCCTTGAATGTCTCAAAGAAATATAAAGTAGAGGCGTCAGTGTTCACTCGCTTCCTTTCACAGCTAAACTATTTATTTCCTATCAGTATAATGTTATCCCGCAAACGCGGCCACATAGGACGTGGAGGTTTTCTCGGATTTGCTAATAAACAATTGAATATTCAGCCGTGCCAAGGCCTATAGAAGTTCTTACAAACCTATATGGAGTATATACCCTGGCAGAAGTATTACGTCTTATCTCCAATTAATCTTGATTCATTTTTTGTTCGTAGCCTTTGTCGTGCTGGCTGCAACCCATAGTATCCGACTGCAGGGCAGCAGTGACGGGGGTTCCGGGGTTATCGGCCAACCCGAGTGTCGGAAGTTTTTCAGGCCGCCCGAAGGCCTCTGACAAGACTTAACCACTGTTATCTTACTACAACAACCGAGTCCAACAGCTGACCGGGCCTCGTAGACTCGTAGAAAAGAACTCTAATATTTTTTAGAAAAAAATCGAATAAAAATTTTAAACGTTCATCCCCTAATTAATTTACCGATTGAACTGGGCTTATTTTCCAAAATCACTGAAATAGGTACATGATGTAAAAAGTCAACATCCTATGCAGTTAGCTTTTATCACATCCCAATAATGAACACAGCGAGCGTGGTACAGTGTGGTACAGTAAATTGACACCGAATGCGTTCGTTTGCTAACAGTTGACCCAAATAACCAAATACAAAAACCAATTTTGCGTCATTGTTCTACACGGCGTTGTATTTTAGGTTTGTCCCTGGTTATAAAAAGTAACGAAAGAGTAAAATATTTTAATTAAAGTCTGTGTTTTCAACTTCAATTTGCATTCGACTGTATAGACTGTATTATAACATTTATTATTTTACTAGCTGGCCCGGCAGACTTCGTCCTGCCCTTTCCATTATAGGCATTTTTTACCAACTCAGAAACGCTTGCCGGAGTGCGCATAACAACTCACCAAAGTTTCATCGCAATAGTGATGGGTTGTGATGATGAACTTACTCAAGCCCCATTTACCTACATGATCCTAAAAAAAATCCTTTAAAATAAATTTGCAATAAATGTTGCAAGAGCACAAATAATTTGGATGAAATAAATACGCTTTTTTACGTTTTAATAAGTGAACCCTAAGTCGGTACACATAAAAGTATTGTTCCAGATCCCAGGGAATCTAACGTATTCGAGGGTTGACACGTATTTGACGAAATAAAGATAATGTATGTAACACTCCAACCAAGAGAAAAGGAAAATTTGTGGCATCGTTTCAATTTGTTCAATAAATTGTCGTCGTACGTCTTCATAAAATTGGTGAAATGTATTCTCAAAGTAAAACTTTATGATAAAGGACTTATCTTGAAACCGAATCGATCTGGCCCTAATAAAACAGTGCGATAACATTCAAACAATACCATTGTTAACCTTTCACTGCAAATTAGTCAAATAAACAAGACAATCCTATTATCTCTGTTCTTGTCACCCGTGAAACTGGGATCGGTTCACCAACTACTTAAACAATCGTTTTTACATGTTAAAATTCGATTCATGTATAAACGGTCGGTTAAATCGTTGGAGGACACAGCTCTTAGACGAATCATTTTGCCACAAACGATAAAATAGATTCAATTTGTTTAGCTTTACGGCGACACCCGAAACTCCAATCTTGATTCTGGCTACCAGCGTAAAGGTTTATTAGCTTTATTTATGCAGACGGATAGAAAGGTTAAAAGGATATCTCGATCCTCTCTTGAAAATGAAGCGGACGGACAGTGAAATGACAGTGGCACAACATTTCATGTGCTTATTGTGCGTTCATGGTGAGATGGCTATTGTGAGCGCGCGCTCGAAAATAATGAACGTAAGCTCCAAACATAATTTTAATTTATTTTTCACTAAACTATTTGACGGAAAATTATTTTGGATTTTTTAGAAATGATAGTAAGTAATACTATGTTTTAAAAACAATTCCGTGCACTAATTCGTAAAAATTCATATAGTGTTGGCACAGAAAATACTTTTTTCTCGAGAATTTTTAAATAATAAATAGGTTCATAATCCAATAAATTAAGGAAATTAGGGGAATTGAAAACCCACTAAAACCGAGGTATCACTTTCAATAAAACCACGAACGTTGGTTGCCTGCTTTATCCGTGAAAATCCGTGGCCTCGTCCTTAATTCGTCGTCGTAATTAGTCAATTTTCTACCCAAAATAAATCTATTTATTTAAACAGTTTACGATAGCTATTATGTTACGTTTTCTAAAATGCCAGCAATGAATGTTAGGTTTTCTCTGAAGTCACGTACTTCTGATTTAGGACGGTGGCGGATATGTTACATAATTTACTTGACTTCTCCCGCGACTGCGCCCGCCCTCTTTACATTCGCACATCTATCCCACAGGAACCGTGCATGTATCCGGGATAAAAAAGTAAGCCTTTTCTAGTCGTGTTTCTCTTTGACTATAGTACTTTTATAATGGGGTTTCTTTATTTTTACAATGTGGTCATATAAACTGAGTGGCATTAAAACTTTTACGGCGAAAAACACATTCAGTATAACAACTCATCTCCGGTAGTGAGTAGAGAGTAGTGGTACTCAGAGCGATTCTCCTCTCAGGATGGGAAGGGTAAGGCCATTGTACACCACGCTGGCCAAGTGTGGATTGGCAGACTTCACACGCCCTTGAGAACCTTATGGAGAATCATATAGGTTTCCTGATGATATTTTCCTTCATCTTAAATCAGGTGATATTCAATTGCTTGATACGCACATGACTCAGAACAGTTATGGGTTGTGATTAAAAAGTAGGAGGCCAAAGTTTTAGCCACTCGGTTACCGCCGTTTTAAAATACGATGAAACGAATAACAGGAATAACAGGAGCTGGAAGCGCCTTCCTCCGCTTTTCACGAACAAACGCAATTCCACTCGATAAAGTCACAAACAAAGTGAGTAGGTATAATGCTGACGTAGGGAAAGTAGCTCTTCCGAGGTTTTAAAGGAATTGGCCAATATTAGCATATTTTTCATACTATCTGTTGCAATTATAAACGCATTAAATAGCTTAATACAATCCAGTCAATCTTTCTGTACAATAGTTAGGGCACGTTCCCGCGAAGTTGAAACGTTTTTTTATTGTTGGACGACAATCTGTTAACTCCACGTCACAGTGTAAAAATGTAGTCAACGACTGTTAATCGTGTCGTGGTGTACATATAATAAACATTATAATCGCTGACACACTCCCACCGATAAAAATATTTATCTGTCAAATAAATGTCTGCCCCGGCCGGGGGTCAAACCCGGTAACCACGGCTCGTCAGGATCACTGACCAACGCGCCACCTAGTGTATGTGATGTGAACAACTCCATTTAAATAAACAAGCTACGACAAACGACACGACTATCCGTCGGCACAACATAGTGCGAACCCGCCCTTATTTATTATTATTATACTATTAATTGCACCATAAAAAATATACAAGAGTTATACAAAAAAAGCTTAAAAGGCGGTTTTATCGCTAACTATCGATTTGTCTATCCGAAAATAAAAACTATCTCCCGACATCGAAAATACATTTTTCACGTTCATAGTAACTCAAGTAAGTTGATATTTTTCCACCGCACCTACTCTCGCATGATGGATTCGCTTTGTTTAAGCACTTAGTTGGTAGTTCCATACTCAGTAGACTAAAGAAAATTGGCATAGCTAATCCATTTTCCTGTAAACAACGCGTTAAAAGTGGCAAGTCATAAACAATAGGGCACTGGAACCGCACTCATCTTCCATGTTGTTCCACAGACAAACTCAATTTTGTTCCATAATGTTACAAACAAAGTAAGTGTCTGCGAAGTACAGGGAACGCGCTTTGGGTTTTACAGAATACCTCTACTCGAATAATTCTATAAGGTACGTAGTGATTCTCGGAGTACCGTAAGTGAACAATAATGTTAGTATAACAAAATTAAGTTATCTAAGTAAGCCCGATGGCGTTCGATTTTGGCGTTTCGTATTATAACAGGAGATGGGAAAAAAGGAGACCTTATTTAGAGAATTAGGGTATTCTCAAGTTCTTTATAGTTGAATGAACAGTAGTTTCAAATTTGATATTTGGTAATGGATCGGAATGGTTGTCAGTGTTGACAGCATGAATAATTATAAACACTACTACGTTTTAATATATTTAAATACTGGCGTTTAGAAGAAACCGTTTTCCGTCGCCCTGTTGTGCCACGAACAAACTCAATTCTGCTCGATAACGGCACAAACAAAATAAGTGTAATGTGGCGGTGGAGAAGCGAGTAAAGTGGCTCTTTCGAATTTCTGGAATAATCTATGAAACTCGTTATTTTGGAACGCAGTGTATTTTGTGAAACGCTCAGATGTGAACGAATAATATACTTCTTATTCATATTCCGCCAGCCCGAACGGAGCGACAAGGAGGGTCGCACTGAAAACCAGTGGCTGTGGTTTACCGCAGCAAATTGAGTTTGTCCCTTTTTCGTCAATTATTGTACAGTGCTGCCATCGTACCACATATATGTCTAGAAAACTCTCTGATGTAAATTTTTGCAGTGCTTTATTTGACGAAATAAACGTGTATTCTATTAGTAAGGAGCGAATTTCGGCTTGAGCTGTCACTATAAGCAGTATAAGCATTTAAATGAAATTACACGACGGCCTTTCTGAAGATAAAAAAACATGCAAAAAAACCTTCCGAACGCCATAATAACATATCAACAGTAAACAATATTATCTGTTCTCATATAAATGACTCAATTTCGGAAAATGCCCATACGCAAAACAAACAACGCAAATTGAATTCCTTTCAAAAATGGATCTCCCTCTCGATAAGTAAATTGTGCTCTTCGAGTTCTCTTTGTAACATTGCCAATGTATATTGGTTTACGTGTTTACAGGAACGTCGAAAATACATTTGTGGGTATTACCTATCCAATTCGTTCAGGGAATACAAAACACACAAACACACACCTACACTCGATTTAAACCCAAGTGGAATATAAAAGTAAGCTAATCCTAATTTCGATGCAAATAGCTTTATCGGTGTTTCTGTCAGGAAAATCACGTACATAAAATATTATGGTGGTTTAAGGTGGGAAATTGAAATGTTTTAGTATTGATTTTATTGTGTGATTAGATTAGCAAATGGGACTGAGCGAGAGACTGTTAGTAAGGTAGTTAGTCCTGTTGGTAACGTACAATACAAAATTCATTTATTGCACACCGGATATAATACAGAAACAAATTTACAAAGAAAAGGTTAATAGGAATATTAGTTGGTAACTATTCGTTAGTAATAGGACTGTGGGAGTTAGGACTGTTAGTGTAACTAGTGGACTGTTAGTCCTGATAGTAAATATTTGACTACAATTGACTGAACTGACAGATCGCGTCAAGTCAAGTGCACAGATTAAATATACCCGGAGATCAAGTGACTACACTTGGCACAGAGTGCTGATGGCCGTCTCTGTTTTAAGTGTATTTTTTATTCTTGTTTTTATATTTTTTACCGTGCAGGAGATGTCCGTGGCATCACCAAGTGGATCCTGCGGAAGACCAGCGCTGGTTGTTCTCGGACTACCAGCACAACGCTGAGCAGGATCCTTTTCGTAATGTCGCGACTTGCAACTTGCCAACCAATGGTGTTTGTTGTTGCTTTTGTTATTTTTTGTTTATTGTAAGGTGTAGGTTAAGTACATGGGAATAAATGTTTTTCAATTTACTTTACTTTACTTACTGATGTATTAGCTGCAACACAATGAAGTGAAGCATTGAGCCGAGCGCGCTAACGAAGTTGAACTAATGCACAAACCTCACTTCCTACACCATCGATACTCTATTCTGCACGATAAGTGGGCCAAGCGTAACCCTTTTATCCTGCACTCCGATGCATTTCCAAGCCATTAGCTTACTAATGGTGTCTAACACGGTGACTCTATAGTAGTAATAACATGTATTTTTGTTTAGACGACTCCGTGGCGCGTTGGTTAGTGACCCTGTCTAACAAACTGTGGGTCCCGGGTTCGATCCCCGGCCGGGG
>DWLO01002302.1:0-12828 GCA_018245335.1 Dalla quadristriga | reverse complement strand
CCTTATACTAACGAATACTGACCAACTAACATTCCTATTAACATCTCATACTAATTGGACTAACATTCCCAGTTCCTTTTATGGTTCTATTCGATGTTTGTCACAGATTTCTCGGGTGGCAGCGGATGGGTGGACCTGCATGCTCATTCGCTATCTTATTCACATTGAATCTGAAACGGTACCTACTGAATCTCAAAGTCAACAGGTTTTAATCTTATCTTACCAATTAATAAAATTGAAGTACCTATCAGTCTGTGATATTAAAATTAATGCAATATTCTATTATGACATCCTGAACAAAATCATATAATCAATTAATTATAAGCGATGATAGCCTAGTGGTTATGACTTCGGCTTCCTACTCGGGGGGTCCGGGGTACAAATCCAGGCACGCACCTATGACTAAGTTATAAGTTATGCTCGGTTTGAGTAATTGAGTAATCATCTGCTTTCGGTGAAGGAAAACATCGTGAGGAAACCTACATGCCTGAGAGTTCTCCAGAATGTTCTCAAATGCGTGTGAAATCTGCCAATCCGCACTTAGCCAGCGTGGTGGACTTACCCTTCTCACCTTGAGAGGAGACCCTTGAACAGTAGTGGGCCGTTGACGAGTTGTGATGATGAAACATAAAATAAAACATGTCTTATGTTCGTAATTTTACTGTCAACTATGATATCGTTGAAAATGTTAGAATGTGCGAGCGAGAGAGATGTGAAATGTGAGAGGCCTCATAAGTACGGATCTCTTCTGAGTTTGTGAAAGTTGGTCCACCTAGTGCGGGTGTGCAGACCACTTCTGTGAACATTATGGTGAACTCTCAGACACTAGGTGTGCAGTATCCTCGCGATGTTCTCCTGCGTCGCAAATACTTTCCAAAGATTTATTTTTATTCTTTGATTTCCAGCAAAGAAGCCGGTCCCAGAGGAAGTCACGAAGCAATCCTTCCGGGTGAAGATGTGGCGCCACCTCGAGGTGAACGGGCTGGCAATGTTCCCGCGGCCGGTGTACAACCGGATCCCCAACTTCAAGGGGGCGCAGGAGGCCGCTGCGAACCTCGCCAAACTCGACGTGTTCAAGAATGCGAACACAGTTATAGTAAACCCTGATAAACCGCAGGAGCCGGTCAGGTGAGTGGATTGCTAATTTCCATTCTTCAATCCAACTGCCAATTGCTGGTTGATTAACTTCACACGTCTTTGAGAACATTACGCAGAACTTTAAGGCAAGAATGTCTCCTCTCGATGTTTTCAATCGCCGTTAAAGCAGTCGGATGTCAGTTCATTACTGTGACAATTCAAAGGTGCATGTGGGGTAGAAAGCCAAAATCTTACCCACACTGTTGTCACCGTTCAAGGCAAACATGAAGTGTTAATTCTAATGATCGTGAACGTAGGTCAACGACCAACTTTATACCAATTATTGACTTACTAATTGATACAAGTCTATCTGTCAACAAATGCACGGAATACATCCGTCACGAATCGCAGTGATAACCCCGGACTGTCGCGAGCGACAAACAATGATGCCGTGCGGCTGATAACGTGTTGTGAGCTGCGGGTTTGTTTGTTTTGACATCACCAGCAACCCATGCACTGTCTGTACTACTGCCGATCTTTTCACAGAATCAGGTCATGGCTGAGCCGACCTTGTTGGTCCCAAGTTTGCATACATAGGTTTCATCTCTATTTCCTTAACTGTTCCATCAATTTATCACCTTTTCCGGTGCTAGCGATAGGTCTTCCACCTAGTGCCACTTCGACTAGTACCAAGTATCTGAATCTCGAGCTTCCAGATTACCTTCTGAATCGTTGTTTTCTAAACATGGCTACTCGCTGTCTTTTCTTCCCGCTGTTTTCTGAATGTAGCGTTTCCCACTATCTGCTAAATCTAGTTTTTCCCGCTATCTTATGTAGTATGTCCCCCGCTATCTAGTTTTTTGTACTGGCTTATGAAACTTAACTAGCGATTCTCACGTGTCTTCTGAATCAAGTGCTTCCCTCTTATTTTCTGAATCTAGTGTTTCGCGCTGCAGTAGCGCGTGTAGCACCGAACTACAATCGGTTAATGTTAGCTGAAATTACTAAAATACAATATAATTATACTTTAAGCTGTTACATTATAACTACCAACTATAGCAACTAAATATTTCACAACCATTCAATTCAGGAATTGTTCAAAGTAAACTGCCTTTATCTTCGGAACGTAGTCCTGAGTTGCAATAGTAAGTATTATTGGACCTTCATTACTGTTAAATTAATTTGCAACGAATAGAAGGGATTTGAGTGGAACTATTGATCGGAAGTATGTACATAGCTCTTAGACAAACAAGAAACACAAAATTGGATCAGGAGTCCCGTAGATAAATATGGGAATGTCATACATTCATTTTATCGTTCTTACCAATAAATAAAATGGAGTGTTATTGAAATCAACATCAATTATTAAATATTTATTTATATGACACCATGACCATGACACTATGGCATTAGGTATTTATATGCCACATAAGTATAATCAACCGTTCTTAGAGTTTGTGTCTGTCTGTCTGCTGAACTGATTTTGAAGAAATCTTTTGGGATTGTAGAGGGTTCACTAACTTACCGTATAGGCTTTTATCTCAATGTCTACTAGAACGGTTTTATAGTTATAGCCTTCAGCGTCCTTACTCCAAAGGTCTTATTAATAACAACTGTTCACACTCCAAACATTCTTATATTATCCTACATTATACTCCTTTGAACATTCATTGTAATGCTGTTTGCTCTTTACTGTTTTAAATTTTCTGTATTTCGAAGTTTCACGCGGACAAAGGCGCGAACACTCACTAAATTTAGTAGATGAAGTGATTCGATGCAGTCAGACGTGATTCTACTCGAATTCTGTTTATCTATCAGTTAGTTAGCAATCACTATTTGTTTTGACACAATCTCCGCTATTGGATTCTGACGTGGCCTTTATGAAGGCGGTGCCGCGTACGCCTCAGTATTTAGTGAATACAAAATGTTTTTCTATACTTGCGAGTTTTTGTTGAGACTACTTGAGGCGGTGTTACAATTTCTACCTTTGTGTCGAATACGATGCACCTGGCTGTGATTGGGACGTAAATACACTTTCGTGTTCTATTGTTATTATTAAACGATTCCGTGGCGCGTTGGTCAGTGACCCTGACTGGCGAGCTGTGGGGCCCGGGTTCGACCCCCGGGCGGGGCAGACATTTATTTGGCAGATAAATGTTTGTTCTCTGGTCTTGGGCGATAAGACGATTTTTCGATCGTCACGGGGTTGCGGGCACCTCGATCACGGTGGACTATGGAGTTTTAAAATAACTGCGATGCAAATATTTCATGTACTTAAATGGTGAGATGGCTACAGTGAGCGCGCGCTCGGAAATAATCAACGTCAGCGCCAAACATTTTAATATTTTTTTCACAATACTGTTTGACGGATTAGGAACATTATTCTGGATTTTTTACAAATGATTATTTACTATGTTTTAAAAATAATTCCATGAACTAATTCTTAAAAATATAGTAGTAGCACAGAAAATAGAGAATAATTATATACTACTCAAAATATAATCGAAATCCGTTCAGCTGTTTCGGAGCCCATTCACGACAAAACAAACGCTGACAGACTGACAACAATTCTAAAAACTGTTGATTATGTTTAGATGTCATATAAATAGCATATTATTTCATTTAATTATTGGCCTTAACTTTAATATCACAACTATTTATTTGTAAGATTTAAGATCGTGAAGGTGATTATGCCTTATTTGCTCAGCTCATACACCCACCTGTGTTACAAGTTACAAGGTTCACTTTCTATTGTAATTTTAGACGTATTAAGTAAATGTTATGTGTCAACCCACCAGCTCACCACCTTTTGATAACTGTTTATATAAGCGTATAGTCTCATCTTTTCTTCTGTGGTCCTGTGTTTTTTGTGGATAATTTTTTGGTTCAGTTATGTATTCTATGCATGAACATTATGTAAGGTCCAGGAACATCACGAGATTTATGAAAAAAAAAAACATTTTAAGAAGCCGCTTCCATAATGCATTGTAAAACTTTGAGGTAAATATACATACGAATATCCGGTCTCTAAATAACTGGTTCTGAGTGGTGATTTGAGTGATTTCTAAAAAAAATGTTAAGATATTAAAAACTATAAAATGAAATTATTATTTTATATTATAGCCACTGAAGTATTTCTTTTGAAAGATGAACCGCATTTCGGTCCCCGTTTCTATCTAATGTCTCCTGTCGAACTGTGAACTCGCGTCAGTATGTGAGATATTGTTTATCAATCAAATTATTTATAGACCACTATGTCCTTGGTCACATACATCTTGCGAGTGCAACAATTCCTACTAACTAACGTGTGGTGACGGCAGAACAGAATATAATGGGGTATATGCATGTTTTTATTAAATATTTTAAATCAGTGTTATAGAATAGTAAAAGATATAAATAATGTTGGAAGAGATTCAAATTAATAAAAAAAAATATTTTTAAACCGAGAATAAATTTGGGCTGCTTAAACGCCGCCATTTTTCGCGCTCCCAAAATCGTAACCCTAACACTACACACACCATATAAACGTCGCCGATGATGTTACGTTTTGATTTAAACACGGCGTTGCGTTTCGCATTTTAAAATTTCGATCGACTATTTCGCACATTTCTTTATTCATTTATTCATGGCCACTGAGGGAATATAACGGAGAATAAGCAGAAGCATCCTCTGTGCAGCAACTACCATCTACTGCGATCACCAACCCGCCTGCCGAGCGTGGTAATTATAGGCAAATCCTTCCAATTTTTGAGAGAGGTCTTTAGTCTAGTCATATCCTAATATTAGCCAGCCAACTGTCGCGAACTTGGCTAATGTTTTAAACATACGTGCGTTTCTTACATCAACATTCAGTCGTCCGGATAACCGGAATAGTCCTACGGATATACGGATGACTAAACACTTCGTAATTAATTATGTGATGGCGGTTACTACAATATCACTGTTCGATGTGAACAGTGCCTTAGCATTGCTTTGTATATATTCTCAGTGTTTCGATAAACTTTGATCTCTTTATTATAGCGTGTAACGTGGGTGTAAAAAATTATCTTATCACTTATGAAGGACTGGTTTGTTTCCGGATAATCTTAATATATCGATGAATACTTATTGCTAAAATATCATTGCTCAGATTCCTCCGTAGTCTTCTTAAAGGCGTTGGTAAAATCGAACAGACCTGGAAGTCGATTATTATCGCAATAGCAATAACAATTCGCTGGTTATCGTTGGTGAAGCCAACCGACGTCTTTGAAGTTCAAATTTTCACGAAAACTAACATCAAGGCGATACCGATAGTCTCGTTTTCAGGTACACCAGCAGCTGGGTAATCGTGTCGATCCAGAGACTCGTAATGAAATAGGACAAATGGCGACATTTCTACGTCTATGGTGAATGGAAACTGCACTCTTATTTGTCTCAAAGACAAAATCATTCGTTCATTGGCTTGAAAGCTACGATGAAGGCGAGTATTCTCGCAATCAATTTGTGCGCCATATGTCGTATTTGATTACGGGAGTCTAGGGATCGCAATGATATGATAGCGCTTCTCTCGTCTTCATCCACAATTAACCTCCTGCACAGACAAACCCACAGACACATATATACGCCGATGCTGCCCTGAACAAAATAAGTATCAGATAAAATAGTAAGTATAACAAGTATAACAATATACCTATATAAGTATACAGAACAAACAATAAGTATAACAAAGTATCGCTTCATCGCTGCCTATAGATAGACAAAACAAATACTAACAAACGCCGAAAATCAAACAATTCGCGAACTAGAACACAACACACGATACACAAGGATATTAAGAACTTAATTACCAATAACTAGAAACAACATCGCGCACAAACAAATCCTATTCGGCAATCAGCGCTCAGCGTATCCACTGTAGCTTACTCACTTCAACAGGCACCTCTCGTGGTCCTTACAGCCCTCAAAACACGGTTGAAAATCGTCAAATCAGTGCCTTTCTGCGATAACTGCGTACAGCGATTAAAACGTACGCAAATATTAGCGACGCAAACAAGAAGCAGCATACAATGTCACGAAAGACAAATTGAATACGTAAAATTAACATCGTTTCAGTTTGCAATCGGCCGAAGTTATTGCTAGCTGCCTACACGGTTCGCGGACCCATGTAGATAATAACTATAGGGTAAGCAGTAATTTGAAACCGCAATGTTGCTTAGGTATCAGCTCCATCCATCGGGTCTTAAAGGTCTACGGCTGGGCATAGACCTTCCCTTATTGGCGTCACTCCTTCAGCTGCCGTTAGAAGCCCCCGGGATTGAATGCTCCGGGATCTCACTTAGAAACCGGTGCCTCCCCTGCGCAGTTCCCACAAGCCTGTCTCGGGGGACCCAAGACCCCGAACCTCTCCTGCCTTATGAGGCACGGCAGCCTGTAGCTATAACAGCCCGCCGTCTTCCAGGAGTCGCACGTAGTGATGGTAAAAGGAGAGAACGATCAGAGCCCCTGGCTGCTCGACGAATCCCAGGTCCCTTCGCCCGGGACTAAGGATAAGGTGGCGATGAGTGCCACCGCCCGTCTCCGCATCCGAGCAGGATCGGCCCTCGCCCGACCCCGCTTAGCAGTCTATAAGATGTCTATAAGTCTATATAAAGTTACAAGGTGGTAGAACCTGTATACAGTTCGCCCGGGGCGGTTTCACCGCCACACCCATTTCTGCCGTGAAATAATTGTCTTACAACAATTGTGTTTCGGTCGGAAAGGTGTGGATGCCGGTCACACTCAACATGAGGCGAACACCTCAGTCCTCAGCGATGTCAACGCATGTGTGACCAGCTTCGAATAAGTACTATTACTAACCATTACTAACCGGACTATCACTAACATCTACTAACAGGACTCACAGTCACTATCACTCCTTTCTGTTATTATCCTTCCTGTTATTCTCTTAAAAAAAACTTCATCACATAATTTAAGTTAACTTGCAACCAAAATTGACTTACGACGGTTTCCCGGTGGCAACGATTTTCTGTCAATCTGAAATCGACCTTAACTTTAGGAATATGATGCTAGCGTTGGTGAGATTGTTATGGTTTCACTCCCGAGTTGAACCATTCCATCCGCAACGCTTTTAAATCTGAAATGTAAACATATACAGGGCGATTTTTAAGTGGACTATCACATTTTGTATCTCTCTCGCTCGCACATTCTAACATTTTCAATTAATGTAATAGTCTAGGTAGACTTTTGAAAAATGTGCTTCGATGTCATTGTTGACAGTATAATTACGGACATTTAAGACATATTTTACTTTTCACATACCTAATATTTGATATAAAAAATGGCAATAATTGTTTTCGCCCTTTTCGCTATCAAAAACTAGTTATACGAAAATTCAAATATGTCTGAAATGTCTATAGTTTTATTGTCAACAATGACATCGAAGGCAATTTTTCAAAAGTCTACCTAGACTTAGCAATATTTGAAAATGTAAGAATGTGCGAGCGAGACAGATGCGAAATGTTAGAGGCCTCTTAAAAGTGAGTTTGGTAGGCCAAATCCAAAACTACGAGGAACATTTAAAAATGCCGAAATGAGTCTCGGGGCCATTTTTGATAAAAAAACTGCATCGTTCCCGCATATCCTCGCTTCCTTGTACCGTCCTATTTGAGATTTGTCACAGACGTCATGGGTGGAGCTGCATGCTGGTTTGCTATCTTATTCACATACAAACAAAAAGTTCCAATGCTACACTAACCTTGAGGAAGCCGATGAGGCAGGGCTGCGGGCTCGCGTTGAGCAGGCGCTCGAGGCGCTCGCAGAACGTCTCTGGCTCCACCTGCGCGTCGATCAGCTCCTGGATGAGGTTGCGCACGTTCGTCTCCACCGACATAGGCTCCTTGCTCGACAGGTCTAGAAGGTTCGCCAGGAAATTGCGGCACTTCTCCTTCGTGTTGTCCAGCGGTTTCTGTGACCAGAAACAAAAGAACAACTGTTCACTCCCTACGTTTAAAGAGGTTTAAGAAAACCACTAAGCAAACATTATAAAACATTATACCAAAGCTTATTGTGACATTAAGAGTACGTGTTCCCAACAGCCAAACTCGTGGATGGGCGCGGCTAAAATACTTGCTATTTCACCTCACGTGATCTAATCCTGTCATATATTAGCGAGTGTCCATAGGCGACGGTGACCACTTATCAGGTGGCCCGTCTGCTTGTTCGTTAGGCTAAAATCTGTAAAAAAGTGTTTTCAATAATATATGTATAGGGCGGACCCGCCTGCCCGCGTCGGGCGGTAATATACCGTGAGATGCAAGATTTATTTTAACAAGCGTTAACAAGAGCGTGAAAAATTTTGTCCTTCGGGGAAAGGGTTTTTTTTTTTAAACTACTTAATGTGTCTTCGTTAAATAAAGTTATTTGAACATTTGAATAAATGTACTATGTACATAAGTAAGTTTTATTGGAGTTTTCATACTCCTTATATTATTCGTATTGAAAATGGATCGTTGGAGGCTCGTAACTTCTAAACCAATATATTTTTTTCTGTTCTGTAGAAGAGTATACTTAGATAAAGACGAGACAAATAGATATCATGCTTAGTTTTGAGCGTAGAACCACGAACATTTTAGTTATTTGTTGATTACGTTTGTATGGAAAAGTACTGGGCTTGCGTTCAAAGACTATTTTTTAAGTGTGTATTTTTATCATTAAAGCCTGACTTAGATAGGTATTGTCTGTCGTGACATTAGGGTTTGCCATAGGATTGGATCCAACCATCTATTAGCCTTTAGAGGTCAACTGCTGGACATAGGCCTCCCCTAATCGACGCCACTCCGACCGGTAGATAGATACTGATTTCAAAATCACTAACTTATTTTAAAGTTATGTAATATAATGTTACTTCAATATTCATTCGTCGAGTGTCGCGCTTGTACCTTATGTCGAAATAAATTATTTCATTTCAACGGACGTTGACACTGAAGCAGGCAACTCACGATGGGAAATTGCATATTCAATCCATCGATTCCACTTCAGTTGATTTGACAATTTGCGCAGTGGCCTTAAATAGACGTTTACTACCAACATGTCGAGTTGACTGTCCTATCAAGCAGAATCCATTCTAAAAGAATTCCGGTTGTAAATAAAACATTACTTACATTCATATGAAATTGCATCGTGAATAGCCACTTTAAGCTTATTCATTACAAGACATCATTTTACTAATATTACAAATGTTGTTGTTTGTTTGTTTGATACGCCTTCACGGCTGAACGATACAACCTATCTTGATGGAATCTGGTAATGAGACATTTTGAGTCACGGAGAAGGTTGTAGGATACTTTTAAATCCGAATATTGATCATAAATTGAACGCGGACGAAGTCGCTGTAAACAGCTAGTTGTTTTATAAAGCTTCGAAAACGGTTACGAAGAGGTGATTTTCGAGCGATTAAGACATCGGCCTCCTACTCGGGACGTCCGGGGGGGTCTATGTTATGTGCGTTTTAAGCAATCAAATATCAACCAAATTTCCTAAGAGTTCTCCAATTATGGAGGATGGACGATTTAAGAACATCAGTTCTTAAAGACTTGTGCAGTCTACCAATCCGCACTTGGCCAGCGTGGTGGACTATGGCCTTACCCTTATCACCTTGAGAGGAGACCCGTGGTCAGTAGATGACCGTTGATGGGTTGTGATGATGAGTCACGTGAGCGAAGTTTGCGACAAAAACCTTAACTTCAGATTTTTTTCAAACTCGGTCTGGGACTCTGCTTGTTCTGTTTCTTGGAATAAATTACGTTGGAAACGATTGAATAACACAACAACCAAGTAATGGATACAAATTACGTCTCTTAATGCTATCGTCCTCAATAAATAATTTACTTGTCACAAATTAAGCCGATGCTCATAATATCATCCTCAATAAATAATTTACTTATTCAAAGACATAAATACGTCCAATTTTCAACAATAAACTAATAACATAAAGGAAAAAACCAATGTGAATTCAACGAGGTAGGCAAACAAAAAATCAACCCAAGGTTTCAGTGGAAATAGACAGGTAGCTATGCCTACGTGGCGAAAATTAAAACTAGATCATTATCTTTTCTGAAATTAAAAAATTACATCACTTGCTTTTCTACAAGACTGATAAACTGATAACCGTTAATGTTCGTGTGAGGCATAACTCAAAAATACATCGGGATCTGTTATAAGATACACTAGGTAGAGCTCTGTGAAATCTGTACGCCACGGACGCTAAGGCCCATAACTAAAAAACTGTTTGATATATTGAGATAAAACAATTATAAAAGAAAGAGAGATAAAAACAACGACAGCAAACAATGCGGTTAGCTAGTGTACCCTCTCCACCCTCCAAAAATTAAATCGAAATCCGTTCAGCGGTTTCAAAATAAAATTCCAGACAGACAAACAAAAATTCTAAAAACGGTTGATTATGTTAGGAATCATATAAATGGCGTATTCCTTTCACTTTAATTTTAATATCACAGACAGACTTTTATTAACTGGTAAGCTCTAACACCAGCTCATGCTCATGATTGAACAATAAAGTTGGTTGAAATCCACTTAGTAAAAGTTCTATTGCCTATCCGGTTCAAGAGCGTTTCTGTAATCGGAGGCACCTGTGCGCGCTCGCGGCGCCTTTTCGGCCGCCTCCGCCGCCCAGGGGCAGCAATTTTGAACCGCTCGAGGCGAGCGGGGGCTCAATTTATAGAAATTTTCGTAAATTCCGGAAAAATTCGGAAAATCCGTATTCTTGAACCGCTCGACTGCAACGAGTGGTCTCAACCACTCAAGGTTTCGAACCGCCCGAAGGCCTCCGACAAGGACTAGACGACTGTTATCAGACGATCAAATATTATTTCGTAATTTTCAATTGAACTTCTGAAATTTCTCTATTTTAAATAATTATTTAATTGTAATGTGCCTTAGTTTATCCTATTATTGCTTATATAAAATTGTATATTTTGTTTTTATGTCTCAAATTTGTAATTTTGTAAATTTTTAGGACAATATAATTTTTATAATAATTTAATGTCAATTTCACTGGATTCAATTTGGGCATTTTTTGTAAATTTAAAAACACTAAACCTTCTACCCGTTTACTCGCTATGACTTATGACTTATGTTTACTACGTTAGCGCTCAGATAAATAAACAATTTAACAAATATTTGTTCTTTCCAACGAAGCGGTTTCATTTCCCCCCGTCTGTAACTTTGACTAGGAAACTCTTTTACTTTTCGCGGTTTCACATGACACGAAACGACTAGATCGCAAAGTCTACTCATAATATCCTTGATACATAAAAATTCCATCAAGGGGCGAATACCCAGTACTGTTCCCTATAAACGTAATCAATAAATAACTAAAATGTTTGTCTCATAATTATCAAAGTATATTCCAATACAGAAAAGAAAAAAAGACATTGGTTTAGAAATTACGAACCACCAAAGATGCATTTTTCAACACGAATTTTACCGCAACATAGGGCGTAAATAAATTATATAAGGAGAATGAAAACTCCAATTCAATTTACTTATGTATATAGTTAATTTATTCAAAAGTTCAAATAACTTTACTGAACGAAGATATATTAAGTAGTTTTTAAGAAAAAACCTTTTCCCTGGAGGACTATACTAAGTTTATCGCGTGCTTAATCTAGCTAAAATAAATCTTGCATCTCACCGTATATTCCCGTCCTAACCGGCGAGTGGTGAGGCGGCTCCGCCCTATATTTTTTTTTAAAACACTTATCACGTGATCTGAAATTGAAAATATTTTAGTCTCGCCCATCAACGAGTTTCGCTGTTGGGAATTCGTACTCTTAAGACTCTTAAAACTCTCTTAAGAAACCTCTAGACGTGATTTAATTTAACGAAAACAATTTTAGCTTTTTAATTTTTGATCAAGCGTGGGCGAGTCTTTCACTAATATTAATTACGCTGTCAAATCCCAGGCCTCACCTACGACGTTTCTAAGTTATGTGCGATTAAAGTAATTGAATATAATGTGTGAAAGAAAACATTGTGAGGAAACCTGCATGCCTGAGAGTTCTACATAATGTTCTCTAACGCATGTGGAGTCTGCCAAACCGAGCGTGGTCGATTATGGCCTAACCCTTCTCATCCTGAAAGGATACCAGTGCGCTCAAGTGGCCTGGTGATGGGTTGTGATGATGATTATGATGATGAAAAATAGGCTGTAATTTTTTAACTCAGTTTCTTAAATGTCATTTCACTGTATTACAGCCAAGATACGGACAGTAGATTTAAAAAAAAAAAACAAAATCATAGTTACTATTAAACATTGTCAAGATTAATCTACATCAAGGTTCTACCAGCTGGGAATTGGAATAACGAAGAAATGTAATCAGCAGCCGGATTCTGCACAATGTCAACTCGATAGACGCTAGCGAGTGTAATGTGATAAAGCTGTAGCAGTCGAGTTAATAGCTTTTTGATTGTCTTTAGTTCGTTTATTAAGAGCGGACTCCTATGAAGTATGGTGTCGAGATAGCCTGAGTGGAAAATTGGAGTGTCTGTCTGTGATTGTATTTATTTGAACGCCAACATAGTTAAACCTGTTACATTACAAAGCACACGGTACATTCACAGAACTATTAGTTACTAGTTATTAGTTACAGGCGAGGACTACATGCAAGTAGCCAGTAAACAGTTAAAACACAATTAATTGTATCAGGCGTTACTTTGCGGAAATCCATTGTTATAAAGCTACGTTGAGTCTAC
>DWLO01002301.1:0-12829 GCA_018245335.1 Dalla quadristriga | reverse complement strand
TTCTAATCTGTTCTTGCACCGAACAAATTTGGAGACATGTTTTTTGGTCTTTCCCAAAAATCAACTTTTTTGAGTTAAGCCAGTATATTACTAAGGGTGCGATATGTAAAAACGCCCATCGCAACAATCATCGCCGCCTCTCTTCCTCTCGCTCCAGTGCTCTGCACACCTGTATAGGTGTTATATTCGATAGCATCGCTATGCAGAAAGAAGTAACGCTAAACACACCGCTCTGACTACACAGCCGTCTCATTCTCCGACGGCATTGGTAGACAAGCTTCGGCTAACGCGTGCAGACATGCCACACAAATTGAATCCTCCATCCATCAGACGGCGACGATCCTTTGACGCCTCCACGGTGCGTTGGCGGCGACACTATCCGATGAGTTGCCGGTCCCGGGTTCGATCCCGGCCGGGGCTGACATTTGTTCGGCAGATAAATGTTTGTACCGATTATTGCAAAGTAGATTTAGCCTAAATAATTTAAATATGTAATCTTCAATCGATGTAAATCAGGTAACTTTATTCGTTATGAATGTATCAGGCATGTGCGGCGACGGCGCGAACGACTGCGGAGCCCTGCGCGCGGCGCACACGGGCGTCTCGCTGTCCGAGCTGGAGAGCAGCGTGGCGGCGCCCTTCACCTCCGCGGACCCCGACATCGTGTGCGTGGCGCGCGTGCTGCGCGAGGGCCGCGCGGCGCTCACCACCAGCTTCGGCGTGTTCAAGTTCATGATCGCCTACTCCCTCACCGAGTTCCTCTCCGTCGCGCTGCTCTACTACTTTGACGCCAACCTCACCGACTTCCAGTTCCTGTTCATAGACGTCGCTCTGATAGTCAACTTTGCGTTCTTCTTCGGGATGACCGAGGCGTACACCGGCAAGCTGTGCAAGGTTCCCCCGCTGACGTCCTTGCTGGGCGTCGTGCCGCTGGTGTCCTTGATCGGACAGCTGACGGTCATCGCCGCGGTGCAGTACGTGAGCTACTACGCGATATCCCTGTTCCCCTGGTACGTCCGGCATACGTACGAGGGCGAGGAGGCGAACGAGTGCTGGGAGAACTACGCAGTGTACGCCATATCGACGTTCCAGTACATCACGATGGCTATAGTGTTCAGCCACGGGTCGCCGTATAGGAAGTCGGTGGTCACCAACAAGCAGCTGATGGTCAGCGTGCTCGTTATGACCGCGATTTGCGTGTACGTGACGCTCGCCTCGCCGCCGTGGCTCGCGCAGTTCCTCCAGCTCAAGATGCCGAAAGACATCCTCATGGGATACATTATACTGGCGCTGGCGTCGTTCAACTTTGTTGTAGCGTTGTTCTTCGAGCGGGTGGTCGTTCAGTACTGCATGGAGAAGAAGCAAATGGTTCCCGGGTGCTTGAAGGAGAGACACGTAAGGAAGACCCCGCATCTCATGGTCAAGCGGCGGCTGACTGACTTGGACTATTTAGATTGTAACAGCTCGGCGAGCATCAACTCTGAAACCAAGCCCGTTTACAGAGCTGGCAACGGCACGTGATATTGAACTGAATAGGGTACAAATTGTGTGAATTGTATTGTAGTTTTGTGTGATTTTAGAAGTATTACTATACAATTTAAATGCCTCTGGACGCTGATGCATTTTAACTCGTTAAAAGCATTTTATTTTCTTTTCCCGTATTTCAATTACTTGTTGACGTAATCTTGAATTTAAGTTGACTTGCACTGAACATCAGTTAAAGAAGGCATCTATTACCGATACGAGTTGTATGATATGGATTTTGTATCGTTTATTTTATTTCGTACTTGAAGTAACCATTTTTGTACTTTTCGACTTAACAAAAATTTTATTTTATATAATTTAGTTTAAAGCAGACTCTTTACCACAAACTAAAGAGTACTTTTACTCATATATCTGACTTTTAGTCATTTATCTGAATTATAATGATCTAAGTTGTTATTATGTATAAGCAGATTGTGATACAGAAATTGACGTACATTGTAAGTGCCTTATTATATGTAATAAGATAATAAAGTTATTAAGTGAAAACATTCCCAAATGATGAATGGTGCTGTGTAGTTCAAGTTATACGAGTACCTACCTAGAATAGTAATAATGTGAATTAATGTTGTAATCATATTGTTCAGTATTGTTCTATGATAGCAATCAAAATATGAATTGTGTATTTAATAAATTTGAACATAAGCAACCAAAGTCGACATTTTGATTATAAATTATATTTTGTTCAATATTAATGTTTTTTAATTTTCAATGTCTATGGAAAAGGGTAACAATCTATGATAGCGGAGGGGTTAAGACTTCCCACTTGGGGATCCGGGGTTCATATCCCAAGCACGCACCCATGACTTTCCTAAATTATGTGCGCTTTATGTAATTGAATCTGCTTTCGGTGAAGGAAAATATCGTGAGAAAACCGGCTTGTTTGGGAATTCTCCATAATAGACTATGGCCTGACCATCCTCATCCAGTAGTGGGCCGGTCATAGGTTATGATGATGGAAAATGGAGTTGTAAAGCCAGTACTTTATTTTAGTTCGAACGATATACGGAGAAATAAAACAACTTCGTTATTCGCAATAATATTTATTACTAAAAAGCAATAAATAAGGTGAAGATAGACTATCAATAAATTAACAAAAGTTGTTTTAAACTTTTACATAAATTTCCTTTTATTTTGGCATCACAGTACTTTCAGAATTAATAAATTAAAATTACATTTTAATGAAAAAACAAAAAGGTACATTGACATTACGTTGAGCCTTTTGGCTTCTATTAATTCCGAAGTGGAAGTATACCGAAGTGACTTACGATTAAGTAGTCATATAAAATATTACACATCGTAGAAATAAGGGTTAACTTATAAAATTTCAAACGTATTCTACGACATTGTTTAAATTTTTATTTTTTAAATAACCGTTTATCAAAATGCATGGACGCTCGAAGAAATCCAATCATACGAACACATTTACAATGTGTGTGTTATACACCAATAGCAATTTGTTATTTAGTATAAAATAGCAATAAAGTTATTGTTAAAATATAAAATAGTAAACCCTATATAACTAAAGGTGCGAAAAAGATTATATAAGTGATGTTTGTGACGAAATATGGAACATTTAAATTATATGTTTTTTCAAGGTGCATTTATACTAAATCCCAAATGCTCACTTTGACTTGATCAGCAAACGAGTCGTTTCGTATCAACTGATCTTGTTCGTTCTTGTTATGTAAGTCTAAATGCACCTTTATATTACATTTATAATGCTACCAACAATGACAGCACAAATACAACCAAATTCAACACTATAATAACACTTTTTCGAATTCAGAATAAGAATTATAAGTTATAATCCTTTACTTATCGATGAATAACGTTCTGACCGTTCTGACTAAAACAAGTTACATTTACATTGTAAACTGGCCTCTGCGAATCCTCACGTTGTCTATGATCATGTTTAAGCACCTCTACATAACACAACTCACATCTCACCGACTTTATAAAAATGGACAAATAATATAAACACGCTTAATATTTAGGCGGGTAAAAATATAAGATTACTTATGGATAGCCACGTCATTCTGAAGTCTTCTATAGTACATGGCAATGTTAATAAGTCTTCAACGCAGGGAAGCTACAATTTGGGGTCCTCTTATTATCTACGACAATCGGGGACTTAAGTTTTAAAAACTTAAACGGTCGCCTATGGCAACGGTTTTCTACATTGTATGATAACTATAGGTAACTTAAGTTGAGACTTGTATTCGTGGATGGTAAGGAATACTTATCACTACTATCGTAACAATGTAATATTAGTATTAGACGCCGAAAATTGGCTTGGCTATAAACGCACTCATCGTAAAATCCAGGCATATTTCACACTAACCACTAATGTATGACACAGGACCGATTCTTATTAGTTAATTTAAGAATAAATACATTGCACTGACATTATACAATATTACGGGATCTTATGAAAACCATAAATACAAAGGCTTTGATGACTTAGTATGAAATATACCTTTCCGTTACAGAATAGTTTGTATTTACTGCACCGTCATCCGCGTTCTACATTTAAATCAATTGAAGCTGTCCCGGCCCCGCCCTCACTTCCGCCGTAATTTGGAGAAAAAGCTGCGGAAACCAAACATAAACGATTAGAAAAAAAAAAACAAATAATGTAAGTGCTTTGATAGTTTGCTACATTTTATTAAGGACAACCACTAAAGCTGTAAGTTTTGCGAAGTGACGTGCAAAATAGACTTCATTTTCAGATATTACTGAAAATAATTTAAAAAGACCAGCAATATGAAGATTAAGCGTGGCACGTGTGCTTGGCGCATTTTTTACGGTTTTCGTTAACCGAAAAACCGAGGCGAAAACGTACCACAAGAGATTAATAAACCGTATATGTACTCTGATGCGAACTGAAGCATCTTGTACACTGGCATAACACTATATTATAATGTTATGGTTTAACACGAGTACAAGCGGATAAGACTTGTATCTAGAACATTCGACAGAAAATATTCGAAGTGTACCAGACTCAACCTTTGCTCGCTAAGTCCGCGTTTTAGACAACATTAACGGGCGGGGCGGCCACACAAAAAAGTTTTTCCCTTTTGTTTCTATTCCCCACTGTTGTCGAGAATGCGGCCCAAACTGAATTGATCATGAACATTATAATGCAGATAAATAACAAAGTGGCGCAAATGAAACTTACCGCAAGCGAGTTGTGCAATAGATGCAGTCCCTACAGTTTCTAAGCCGCGTGCACACCGGGGTGGACAGAGGCAGTACACGATGATGGAACAGCTTTTATTAGAAATACAGTGATGGACAATAAAGAATGCTCGTGAAATGTCCTACGAAGACATGCCATTAACACCAATGACTAGGATATTTTAAGGTGGATAATGGCTGATTTATCTCTGTGAAAGTGTTTTCGATTTAATTGTACCTTAGGGTATTCGTTAAGTGCTACCTTCAACCTTAAGAATAGGGCATGGGTTCAGACCCAAAAGCCTCAGCGATCTGTGCAGACCTGTGAACCTTCACCCTTACTGCTATACCTTAGCCGCCTAAGTGTGTCTACACGTCACAATCAGCTAAATCTAAGTTTGTTTAGACTAGATCTCGCTCATTACTACTACGTTCTATTTGAGGTTATTCAAAGCCTGTAAAACAAAAGTAGATCCGTACATGTTTAGCCCTCCTCTCGCAGTAAATCGACAAGCCTCATGAAGAATCTCTGGTAGAAAGCAAAATAAAAACAAAACTTAATGGAGAACATTTTCGTATAATATCTTAACAACTTACAGATAGACATCACAAGCAACTTAGCACTTAAAAGCACACTTGCAACATGCAATGACTTTGACTTACAAATATTCGTACAGCACGTTACGTTATAACTTGTGCAGTTTAATATTGTAGTTGAGAGACGAACAGTTAGACAGTGCTCGGGTCAAATATATATTTGCAATAGATGTCGCTTTGTGACACAGTAGTTTATTTCAATACAATTTTTAATACAATCAATGAATAATAGTTACGATAAAAGTTAAAATAAATAACCTAGCAGATCTATCAAGTCAATAAAAGGCTATGCAAATAAGATCAATATAAAATCTATAAGAGCATGCGCTCCCGGAACTACGGGCGTCATGCCGCATATACTGTACAAAGCGGTGCCGGTGTAAACTTTAAAAATAAAACACAGTTAAAATAGAATAAATTATGCAACACAAACATTG
The DNA here is from genome assembly GCA_018245335.1 of Dalla quadristriga. Taxonomy (NCBI): domain Eukaryota; kingdom Metazoa; phylum Arthropoda; class Insecta; order Lepidoptera; family Hesperiidae; genus Dalla; species Dalla quadristriga. Next base: position 7,073 of record DWLO01002301.1, on the reverse strand, counting down.
ATTATAGCATCTATTTTACATAAATACCTAAATTTATATTATAAAAATGCAAATTATCCGATTAAAAGTTACATCGATACAATTTAAAACTGTTAATATATTAAAATCAATCTTTTGTACAACGACGTCTAAAGCGTAAAATTAAAATAATAACATTGATTTGTTTAAAAAATAAAAACAATAATCTAGGCAAGATCAAAGACATGATTCAACTTGCTATAAATTAAAATAAAAGTTAAAATAATCCTGCATGATTTAATTAATATGTCAAAACTGTAAAAAATAAGTTATTTTGGGAAATAACGTTGATTTCTTCGAATTCTCAAATGTTATTTATTAACATGTTACACATAGCATAGACATTATTATAGTACCTAGTTGTACAACTCTCAATTCGATTTGACGTTATAACTAATCCATGTATTATGAATCAAACGCTTAACACTGGAAAATGTGTTGGTACTTACACAGTGCTCCTCTTTACAGACTAGCGAAACGATTATTTTACTAAAAATATAAATCTTATGTATATTTAAGGTTTTCGTTAACTCGGTATTTCATTTAAAGCTACAAGAATATTCGTTGAACGCGTGCCAGCTTAGCGTACTGTACGCAATATGCGCCCACGTTTTAAGTTTTACATTCCTTAAGTATTTTAAGGTTGAAAACTTAAACCATCTCCTTTATAAGGGTTCGAAAAACCCCAACCCACTTAGCAATCAACACGTTAATACTATTTTAAGTCTGTCATGCAATGAATTGTTTATAAAATAACCGTTTCGTAGCACACATTAGTAGCAACAGTAATAAATAGTAAAACTAAACAACTATATCATACATCGTTCGTGGTCGCTCGTTCGTCGCCTTATTTCTTCCGCTTAAGCTTCGGTATTCTGTAATGCGTGCGCGTGAGGTTAGAGCGTTGTGGTCGCATTAGAGACAAGATAGATTTGATTGATCGATTTTGATGTGAAATTGATATGGAGATGTTAAACGATTAAAAGTGTTCTGGACTGGCTGTTTCTTTAAATACACATTACGAATGTAAGTAGTAACATTGTCGTCAGGCCAAGGCGATTGGATTACGAAATTTCGCCGCTAGGTTTTGACACCTCGGTAGCCCAGTTGGATATAGGCGACTACGGTACTGACAGATAGCAGCTTCGAATTTCGCTCGCGGTGTAAATTTTGTAATCAAAAATATATTTCTAGAAATTATCGAACACAGTAAGTGTGAAAATAAAAATATGTAATTTTAATACACTGAATCCTTTCAAAAACACGTTTGAAATCGTTACACACACGAACATTATTGAAATAGTGATTTCATTTGCAATTTTTAAATTAGTTGGGTGCTTGATGTAGCGTGGCAAGTTATATACATACTTGAATGCAAGGGTCTGATGTACAGTATACTTATTGATATCATATTTCACAAACGTTATACATACCCTGAACTCTTCTTGTGCGGCGAGGACTGTGCCTTCTCTGACTCCAAAAGTTTCGTGCTCGAATCCTTCATGAATCCTGAAATAATATGAACAATTTTTTGATACTTTGCTAAGGCAATCTGAAAGTGTTGGTAAGGGGTAGTATATAAACTCGACAGGATTATAATATGCATTACGGATGCAATCTCGTCACACACTCACTATTCACCTTTTGCATGCGAACGCGTCTCCATGCAATAGCCATGTTCACCAGTGTATTTATGTATGTATTGTATTTTAAAATGTCCTTTCATTTTTTGTTTAAATTTATATGGTTTCAGTTTCTCTTCTGTTTATTTATATATTTCTACACTGCCTTTGGGGTTTATCTCACTGCCCTAAAGTTGAGAGGAAGATAACATTTTTAGCGTTAAGTCAACCTTAGTAACTTTACCTTCGTATAGTGAATAAAGAAATAAATAAATAAAATGAATAGAGTCAATAGATGAATAAAATTGAGAATCGATACTGACATAACTGTGATTTTACTAGTAAAGGATTCGTGAGTGTTCGTATTCTTAAGAGATGGTATGGCTACACTCACGTTCACTTCACGTTGATCGGACAATCCCGATAAATCAACGTGAGTATAGCCGTGAACCCATCCAAAATTACTGTGATTTTACCCTAGTTTTACGGTTCCGGGTTCTGGTTAAAGAAACTTCCATTGAATAGATAATGTTACCTTTCCCCGAAGTTCCGAACACGGAGTTGCCCAGGTCGTTCAGGCTGCTCGTGAACTTGTCCGCCTCGCTCGCCAGCGAGTCTGCCACGGCCGCTTCCGACTCCTTCGCGCTCTGTTTCGCGCTCCCCCCCACTTCCGCGAGCCTGTCTCCGGCACCATCCAACCTCTGCTTAGCGGCACCCTTCACATCCTCCAGCGTATTCCCGGCCGATAGCTGGAACCCTTCAAACGTGTCCTTGACATCTCCGAACAACTCCTTCGAGCCGTCCGCGGCGCTCTGCACGCCGGTCGCTGTAGCACCAGTGAACTCCTTGACGGAGTCGTCTAAGCTGTCGAAAGTGTTTCCCGCGGAGCTCTGGAAACTGTGCAGCGTGTCCTGGGCAGAACTTTCCACCCCGTGAACGTCGTCCCGGAGGTCGGCGTACGTGTCGCGGGCGGTGCTCTGCAAGTCCTCCCAGCCGCTGTGCGCGTCGCTCACTCTGTCCTTAGCCGAGCTTTCGAGCTTGTCGAAAGCGCTCAAGGACGAGTCTTGCGCGTGATCGAACGCCTGCTTCGACGACCGCTGCAAGTCGTTGGCTTTGTCGCTCGCCGCGCTTTGTACTTCGTGCAACTTATCCTTTCCGGATTGTTTGATTTCATCGTACTTGGTCACGATTCCCGTTTCTATTTCAGCTTTTTTATCGGCGGCGGCATTTAATTTTTCCTCGGCGGTCCGTTTGATTTCATCGGTGGCGTACTCCGCTTCCTGTCGTATCCTATCCAATTCCGTTTCCGCTGCGCCTTGGACGGCAATCTTTACTTTTTTTGCTTCATCCTTTTTACTTTGAACAGTCTTCTCTATTTCGTTTCTAGTATCTTCTAAGGTTTGTCTCGCTACATCGGCTTTTTTATTTACAGCACTTTCGATTTCATCTTTTTTGTCACTTACCGCACCTACAACTTCATTCTTCTTATCGTGTACGTTTTGTACTAAATGTTCAGCACCGTCCTTCAATTCTACATGTTTCTTTTCCATACTTCTCTCAATGTCCTCTTTTGTAGCAGACGCTTGTTGTAAGAGATCATTTGCAGAGTCCTTCGTTTCAGCGACCTTATCTTTTACTTCATTTTCAATCTTGTCTTTCTCTCCGAAAATATTATGAACGAGGCCAGTAAAGAAGTTTTTGCCTTCTTTAGTCTTCTTTTTAGCCTTTCCTTTCACGTCTTCAATAGACTCGTTAATTTCCTGCATCTTTTCGTTTGTAGCTTCCTTTACATTATCAACGTTATTTTCAATTCCTGTTTGTACATCGTTTACTTTATTACTAATCCCATCTTGTACATCATGGAGTTTGTCTTTAGCCGCGTTCTTAATGTCTTTCGATTTTTTACTAAAATCATCGTGAACACTATGTAATTTGTCGTTTGTTGCATCTTTGACACTCTCAACTTTATCTTGAATGCCGGTTTTGATATCGTGAGCTTTATTACTTAAATCATTGTTTACATTATGTACAGATGTAGCAAGAGCGTTCGCACCATCTTTAATTTCTGAGTGAGCTTCCTGTGTCTTGTGTTTAATACTTTCCTCAGCATTATCGAGCGCACCTTCGAATTTTGACAACTTATCCTGACCTCTTAGTTTTAACTCTTCGGCTTTTTCTCTTGCGATAAAGTCAAATTCATGAATTTTATCTACTGCGCTGTCCTTAGCATTTTCAGCTGTATGTACGAAGTTACCTACTGAATCCTTTGCTGAAGACTTTACCTCAGAAATCTTATCATTAACTGTTACATTCAAATCTGTTGCCGCTGTATGGACATCATCCTGTGTCTTTTGAGCAGACTTCTTCAAGTCATGTATTTTGTTATTAACCGCGTCATCTGCGCCATGTACTTTAATTTCGACACCTGATTTCATGCTCTCTTTTTTGTCATTAAGATCTTTTACGACCTTTTCCGATTTTTCGATCAATTCTTCAATAACTTCGTTGCTCTTTTGCTTAATGTTATCCTTTTCTTTCTCTAGTTTGTCAAGGCCGTCTTTCGCGTCATTTTGAGTTCTTTCCGAAATATCTTGGATTTTTTCGTGTGCAGCGAATTTCACTTGTTCTATTCTGTCGGTAACATTCGATGTCTCATCGTGACAGTGTTTTTCACCTTTTTTGTGCCTTCCTTCACAGCATTTATCATAGAATTGGAAGGGGTCGGTGCTCTTGCAATGGAGGGGCGTATCAACTGGTTGCATGTGTTCGTATTGATGGTACACTTCTTCTGTTATCTTCTGTAAATTATGCGGCTTGTCTTCTTCGTCAACGATAAGCTTAGTGGAGTACACTTGGCTGTCAATGTCGTCTTCTTCTTTGAAATGCGGTTTCGACTTAAGATCTTTGAACATGTCTTCTACTTTGTCAAGTAAATCTTCGTTGATTACTCTTGGAGCAGGTTTCGGGGGCGACTTATCCTTTGTCTCCCGAGGCTTAGGCTGGGGTTTGGGAGAGGATTCTTTCACCTCTTCCTCTTTATCCTCGCTGTGGCTGAACACATTTTTTACTTTGTCTGCCAGACCGCCTAGGAAGGACCCACCCTCGGGTTTCTTTTTTCCCTTCTCTAAGGTATTCATAGGAGTCTTATCCTCGTCAGAATCGAATGTGGCTTTTGTTTTGTTTGAGTCAACATGAACGGAATCACCGTTAACTGAAATAGAGATAAGATTGTGTTAGTCTATCTATCTTAACCTCGCATTTACGTGCTCGTAAGCTTTTGCGATTTAAACGAATATGTGGGGATTAATTTTTTAACCAATTGGAGGCGTCGATTTTGCGAAGCATGTCGAAATATTTCTGTAATTACCTTGAGGTTTGGTTTCCTTCACATCGTTGTCTGTTTCCGTGTATTTCACATCTCCGTTTGCAATCGTCTTGGCCTGGAACAATTTAATCACACGTAAATACATTATAATGATAATGGCGATAATTTTATGAGATATCAATAATTCAAAATTATACTGGTGAGTTTTTGAAGTAGGTGTGATTGGCTGATTTTACTAAGATAGGTATTGTCTATCGAGCCATAAGCGATTGTCGTAGAATTAGGCACTGCCATAACAAACAGTAACCAAACGTCTTCAAGGCTAAACCATACAACCGATCTTAATGAAATTTGGTGAAGAAATAGTTTGAGTCACGGAGAAGGTTGTAGGATACATTTAAACCATAATATTGATCATATATTTAACGGGGACGAAGTCTCGGGCAACTAGTGTTATCTACATTTTAACTACGAGGCATAGCGAAAATTTATCAAAGGAGTGTCGGGGTCGATTTTGAGTGTTGAGGAATCAACTTATTTATTTATTAAACCTTTATAACACAATAGTATACAAGACACTACCGGTCAACCTTTGGGATAAGCAGAAAACGATGAGAGCTTACACAGGTGGATGAACTTACATGTCCATTGATCTGTGGCTTGTCGTGTTGGCGCGGCAGCGTGCCGGGGCCGGAGCTGTTGTTGTGGTCGCCCCAGTGGAAGCTCAGTTCGTCCTTCAGGGCATCAAATCCTAGGAAAAAGTAACATTAGTAAAACATTAGTAAATAATTTTTCGATTGACGATATTTATACGTTATCTGCATTTCTTGTTTTACAGTAGAAGGTTTTACAATAGAGACTTTAGTACTGGACTATAATGTTGAATTATTAAGAAATTCGTTTTGTATACCTATATTTTTATTGTTTAATCTTTACTTCTACTTACAAAGCATGATGTGGTTACCTATAACTATAAGATCTGTAAGATAAGATCCTAAACAAAATTGTATTGTAGACAATAGACGCTGCATCATATGTTGAAGTATTTATACCAAAACTGACCAGAAATATTTAAGAGGACTATCGCGGTTCGCATCTTTCTTTTTTTTCACATTCCAACAGTCTAGGTAGACTTTTAAAATATCTGATTCAATATCATTATTGACAATAAAATTACAGACATTTAAAACATATTTTCATTTTCATATAAGTACCTAGTTTTCGATAGAGAAAAATGGCGAACACAATTCGAAATTTTACTCGCCGTTTTTTCTCTTAAGGAGCTCGCGATTGCAACTGATGCTCGAGGTCAGAAGTAAACCGTGCGAACAAAAGTAAACTGAAGTAAAGTCAGACAGGCAAATCTGTTAGTACTGATCCATCACAACAGCACCGACTCGCCCTAACCAACCGCACTAACCAGACTGGTCCAGGTTGAGGCAGTCGAGGTGGCTCTTGGCGGCGCGCGGGGCTATCCTCTCAGGCAGCTGCACGTCTAGGACGCACGCCGGAGTCTGCGACTGTTCGCCTTTGCCCACCTGCAAATATTATTCCACATCATCATCATTATCAACCCATCACCCCGAGTTAAAGTCACGCCAACGCTTGAGACTAAATCACTCGTCAATATTTACGTTAAATAATATTATAAGATGATTTTATATTATCTTTTACTCAGTCACACTTAAAATCGTATTACATTTATTAATGAAATTTCAAATGACGGAGGAACGCTTCAAAATTTCTGAAACATCACAAAAAGAAACTGGAATATGATATTTAAGTTACCTTGGGCTCGTTCATGAAGTAGACCCTGCCAGAGGGGCTCTCCTCATGGTGTTTCACGCGCACCGTGAACTCTACTCTGTTGTCTTTGAACGCCTGAAACATTTTCAATCGTAAATATAATATAACTCATTTAACGCCTTGATTTTTTAATCAGCAAAATTTTTTAGTGGTTAACCCTGGCTAATTCTTGACTGTCTAACGATAACTAACAATCGAGACCGAATTCTTATAAATTTTAGCTCAACGAACAAGCCGACGGGCAACTTGATGGTAAGTGGTCACCGTCGCCTATGGACACTAGCAACACCAGAGAAGTCGCC
>DWLO01002300.1:0-12835 GCA_018245335.1 Dalla quadristriga | reverse complement strand
AGGATATCCGGTGCATTCGGTTTTTATTACTCAAACGAACACCATCCTGGTTTATGACGTTTGCTCCAGAAATAGTGTCTATTGACGCCTAATACGTCGACGGTGAAGGTTTGACGCAAGCAATGTTAAACATAGCTATCATAGATTGCTAGCCTATGCACATAAAATTTAAATGAAAACATTTAACATTTTCGCGCGAATTCCATAAAATCAGAGTAGGTACTGTGTACTGTAAAAATATACTGTACATATGAATGAAGGTGTAACTAAACGACAGCATTATACACGATTACATTATACACTAAAACACACAACTAAGACTACAGCACACAACCGCTCCGTAAGCGGTAGCGTTACAGCCTTATTAAAAATGCAAAATATGTAAATTAATTTCACTTACATTTTTTGTGTTCTTGTAAATAGTAACATAAGAGCAATGATTTATGTAAGTATACTTACGTATTTATTGCTGTGATGTAACTAGCTAGATAGACTATATACGGTATTCTAAAATGTTCTTTTGAGTATGCCCAGTTATCGCTCTATCTCAGCAAACAGCTCTTATTTTATTCAATAGAGTACGTACCGGGCCGAAGCGTTGTTGGTCTCTCGAGTCTTTGTGACCTTGCGTAACCGTCTTGCCTGACAGAGAAAGGTAATACGACAGGCGATGGACAATAATCTCGCTGTCGCAGATTACTTTATCTTATGTTACCAATAAAGAAAATTCGAGTGTCTGTCTGTGCTATTAAAGTTAAGGGCAATAATTAAATTGCATATTCAATTTAAATGGCACTAAACATAATTAATCATTTTTAGAATCTTTGTATTAATATCTGTCTGCTTTGCTTTGTCGAGAATAGGCTCCAAAACCGCTGAACGGATTATGATTAAATTTTCAAGGATTGTAGAGGGTACACTTTTTTATCCCCTTTTTCACTATTTAAAATTTTATGTATTTCGAGATTTCTCTCGTTGTAAGTAAGAATGGTTGAGCTATTCGAAGGTCCGTTTCACACGTAGGTACTGTTTCATAAAAGGAGTAACTTGGCTAAAAAGTGAACTAACACTTTGATATTTTACTCCCGCCATCTAACATGTAAAAATAACAAAACCTTAAGATAAAAAAAATCGAAATATCAAAAAACACATTTCACATTAGTTCTTTTATTAAATCGACTCTACCTCCTCCTACCTACCTCGGACTTTTCAAAGTTATGCGCGTCGAATTAAATGTACTTGAATGACTTTGCTTTGATTTTGTAACAAACATTTTCACAACTGAGTTGTATGTAGTCTTCTATTACAAAAAAAATCTAAATCGCCCCCAAACAATTTTATTTCCTAAACGTAAAAATGTTATCTAGATATGCAGTCCATTTTTTCGCACATTAATGTCTATAAGTATTCCGTTTGTTACCCTTAATGAACAACCCACCCATTTGTTTATTCTTTTGAAATGTTATCTTTCTCTTTGTATTACATTTTCGTCCTTGAAGCGAAGCTAACGAAGGGATATTACATTAATCAGACGCTTCTGCAAAACTGTGTATGGAGGCTGGAAAATTTCCGATCATTTATTACGTTTTCAGTACAAATATTCCGTACCTTATTTTTATTTATGAGTCTTGGCCGTGGATATAAAACTTTTTGCACCCAATATTTCTTTTTATGTAGAGCGTTGCCCAAATTTATGAATAATTCATGTTTCTAATAGAAAGTTCGTGCCTTCGAAAATTTGGTCGTATCTTTGAAGTTTTCAACGACCTCTAATTTGATAATACCTTCATTCAATTGAGTATGAATCCAAACAACTTGACCTAAACTTTACATCACCTGCACCTCATCGGGATTCAACAACACTGAAATTGTAGCTTTGTTCGATGCCAGTAAGATTACTCTTGTCTTATTATGTTTTGAATACTTATACAAAGACACATTCCACGTAATAATATTCAAGAACATGCCGATAAACTCGTGGCCAGTGGTAGGTAAACGAACTACCTAAGTGTTACCTGTTGGGTACCTACTTTGTTTTCATGTTATATGACTATCATGTTTTATAAAAATAGAGAATTACGTGCTTCATGTGTAAATAAGCGCGATGTTGCGTATAATTTTATTTTCCTCTGCGTGTTGAATAGTTCCTTTCCACCAGTATTACATTTCATTAGCTATATACACATCTTACCAATAAATAAAATTGAAGTGTCTATATGTGATCTTAAAATTTAATTTAATTTAATGGCATGCTATTTATATGACACCTAAACATAATCAACCATTTTTAGAATCTTTGTCTTGTCTGTCTACGCTTTGTCGCGCATAGACTCCGAAACCGCTGAACGGATATTTGGGATTGTAGAGGATTCACTAGTCACTAGTCCCATTTTATTAAATGGGACTACTGGGGGACCTTTTCACACTCATTTCACTCGGAGGATGTCCCACAAGGGATGGAGCACTCCCTAGTAAATAATATTTTCTGCGGTACTACTGAATCTCTTTAACAAATCAAAATAAAAAAGTTCTTTTGTACTGCAAGTAATTAGAAACGAAAATAGCGTCTTTCACATGCAATGATAATGAGTACTAAGATTATAAAATGCATTTTGCAAATTGTAGTTGTGGAACCCATAGATTTTATACTGCCAGTACTTTGTTATGAGTTCTATTCGTTACATTCATAATTTTTAGCTCTAATCATTGCTTTTAGTTTGATTACATCAAGTCAGTAAATATGCGATAGGTATGTGCATATAAGTATTTAAACACATTCGTTATGATATTGACACAAATATTTACTTCAAATCAAGCGTGACAATCACGTCAAAAGTGGCTATAAATAAAACGGGCGTAGCGGGTGATCATCGTAAACGGCTGAAACCGCCTAAAATGGCGAACTCCGGCCATTATTACGCACGCACTGTCGTCGTGCCAATGCCACTGAACTGATTCTGATACCTACATGGGACTTATGAAAAATGTATTTTCTTTCAAAGACGACCGTTGACGTCACACATACTCGCTAGTCAATTGTTACTGATCGACGCAACTTGGGGCGCGGTCGGGAGATGGATGGGTGACTGAATGACAATATTATATTATTATGACTCGTAAAACAATTAACAGGGTCGTTTTCGGAAGACAGTTACCCAGGTATTGTAGAAGGCCTTCGAGCGCCCTATGATTTCCGATGCTCGGATGAGTGAACGCTAACCCTTCCACCAATCCACATTGAAACAGGGTTTTCTCGTGTATGCTCCCAGTTCCTCCGAGGAAAGACCCATGGCCGCTAATAGGTTGTATAATTACTAAGTAAGTATAAGGAGTGAGTAACTTCAACTGTTGGAGGTGAAGTTATGAAACACACATTTTCTAATTCCACTCCTGTTTATTGTTCACTAATCTTATTCTACCTTAATCTCTCACAATCTCGTGACCGACTAACTTCTCCGCGCCATGCCTGTCATCTTCCTTGCGCGTCCCAGGAATCCCCGAACCGACAGGTCCCACAGACAAAATATTGTCGCCGGTAGCTCTTGCGTTTTTGCCTCTGGTGCGGTGGTGACGAAATAGATGTCGCCACATCTACCTAGACCTTTACAATCGTTGATAATGTTAGAGTACAAGCAAGAGATAATGTATGCATGTATTTATTATGTATGTACGTGTGTATGTTGTGTGTATTTACGTAATTTACAGACATAATAATATAATTATCACTTTACATCTACCACAACATTTCCTCACCTACCCAGGGTTGACTGGTAGCGAATGCCATAAGTCCGCCCATTGTTGTATCTTTTAATATGTGACAATACATTTTTTAATAATAATAATCAACGCTCTTAAGGGACATCGATACAGCCTCAGCTGCAGCTGAAATTATGGTCTGTTTACATGAGTTGTATTGCTTCTGTGTGAATGCTTGTGATTAGCTGCCTGGCTGTTAGTGGCGGGAGTGTGTGACGCCGACTCGCCTCGACCCCGGCGCCTCAGCGCCCCCCGGCGGCGCCGCGCATTCCATCGTAAAACTGCACCAAGTTCACGGAAAGAACATGGCCACGGCTCAGGGCGCCCACCCGACTTTCCACCGTTTAATTAAATAACACCCGCACATTTTCACACTATTACGTCAATGGTCAGATCGAACACGCGATACTTGCGTCGGAGCACCTATTTATAGAATCTCCTGGCAAATCTTGACTATTCATCGGTTTTATTTTAGAAGAAGTAAAGGAAGGTTCATAAAATAGTATGGCATTAGTAGCGTAGCCGCCGACGATGCGCGGCGTGTTATGTTTGCGACAAAGTCCTAGATTAGGACGTGCGTAGTCTATTTCCGAGCGCACTGGAGTGGATTGACGAATATTTATAATCGAGTTCGTCATTTAAATCGAAACTATGTTTTGTTAAAGCTAAGTAAAGATCGAGTGCCGATGCCGAAGATTAAATATATTTACCTAAGATTATTTTCGGCGGGATGGGATTTATTTATTCCGGTCGAGCGTCACTCTCTTTCGGCACATGAAACGATTATTTTAATTTAATATGACGCATTATTTTTACTTTAATTTTTACGATAATAGCCAAGCCCGAATACGTTGAACATTTTTATTGGTGTATTCTCATTTTTAAATCATCCGTCCCTTAATACACACGGAGTTGTTTTGAATCGCAGTAGGTAGGTACCCACTTATCTTACTAAATGAATACTTAGGCAGTAAATAGAATTTAACGTAGGTACTTCCTAGCATAATAAGTGTAGGTTTTCTTTTACTCCTTGATTAATCGAGTGTACTTTTTTACACATACCTAATAAAATACGTCAGGGTTTTGCCAATTGCTTAACAAACCACAAACCTACCTATAGGTATCTACTTGCATATACCAACGAACTACTAATAAGTTGTCATCGCTATGTTTGACGTCAGTGTCGTACGTGATTTCTCTGCCGTCACCACATAGCCTTACCAGACGTACTTACTGTTTAGTGGTTCTTAAATCACTCTTAATAGCCTGCTATTGGATTTGAATCAATGATCTATAAATTATGTGTAAGCATGCACTAACGAACATGAACGAAGCACAGGGCTTCTTTATGACGCAACACTTTTAATGACGACCATCGCAATCAATTCAATACGATAAAACAATCAGATCTAAATCTGCAAATCTGAAGTCAAATATGGATACTTAGGTACCTCTTGAAATTTCATATAGGTCAAGTCAATTAATTCCAAGATATGGAAATATCAAAGCACGTATGTAAGTAGTAGGTATATAGGTATAATTTAACATAGCATATAACATCAGTGAAGAAAAGACAACCATTTGCTTACGTCTGGTCTCGTTTTAGGTAGGTACGGAAACAGCGTCTTTGTACGAGTATGTAACTGTATTCGAGCCGTCTGTGTACAATTCTAAGCGTCATTTCGGTCGAGTGAGTCGCGTGCTCTGACCTTTCGGGGGGGTTAAACCTCCCTTGCTAACATGACGTCAAAACTAGCTTGAGTTTTAAGCCTACCCGTCATATAACTACTTATACCTAACACACGTCTGCGTAAGTCTTAATGAGGGAACAAAAATACAGAATGATTTACTATTTTCGTCGACTGATAAGCTCTCATTGTAAACGTAGGATCGTGACTAGAAGCAATTTGTGAGTATTGAATGAAATTGTACAAATGTAAACTTAATTACACTATAGCAATGGTATTCTATTTTTACAGATTGTGAGTCCCTGATTCGTAAGATGCTGGTGCTAGAACCGATGAAGAGGTACACGATAGAACAGATAAAGAAACATCGATGGATGGCTGTGGAACCGTACGTGGTGTCGACAATAACGATCGACCCCGCGAGGAGCCCAGCCCATGTGCCATCGCACCAGAGCCTTGAGCCAAACGAGCACGTGCTCAGGTTGATGCAGAGTCTTGGCATCGATCCTGTTAAAACCAAAGAGGTAAGGATTGTAGTCTTAAAGATGTTAAATATTTAGAGCCTATAAGTCTGCATCAACTGTGACATTATAACGTGTCATAAAACAAAAGGAAAAGATTCATCGAAAATAATTATCCATAATCGTTTGGACACTTGAGTAGCTTGTAGGTATTTAATTTAATATTACAATTTCTGTGCTGTGTGCAAAATATCTTATGGAAATTTAAAAGTCAATTAATTTCCTTCCACAGAGTCTTCGATCAAACAGTTATGACCACCACGCAGCCATCTACCTCCTTCTGTTAGAAAGATTGCGTGCCCGGGCGGCCAGTTCTACTACCGTGTCCGCCGGCGAAGCTTCTAGAAGACCTACGCGTCGACCTTCATCCGTCGCCGATCAGACACTTTCACGAGAAGTCCACGATCCTCGACGAGAACATCATAACAGGTATATATATTTACTGCATTCTAAAACAGTTTTGCGAATGTTAATCTTAAAGATTACGGTATTAAGTATAAATTACCAAGTATTAAGTATCAAGCCTTTGGAAATAAATTTAAAATATTATTATTTTATTTCAGATTACTTCATGCAAGCGATCCACAATCGAGGGATTTCAATAGAGCAAATCCTAGTATAACTGCTACTGCAGCTCCGGCTGAAACCTCGTCAGCCGAAACGCAAAGGTTGCTTTCTCTAGCGGGGGTAAATATGACTGAACAACGATTACTGCAGAGAAATTCCGACCCCTCGGATACGCATCGAAGTTTTTTAGTAAGCAGTCTAGATGCAACAAGTCGGAGTCATGAATCAGAATCTACGAGGCTGCTCTCTATGAGAAATGTTGATGTATCTCAATCAAATCAAAGATTAGGCACAAAGTTAAATGACGGCACTGTTCCTACCCATAGACTGCTAACTTCTACGTTCGAGCAGCAACAAAACATATTAAAACAGTCCAGCGAAGACTGCCGACGATTACTCCAGCAGTCGACGACAGTGGCGAGTGTTGCTACCGAAATGAATAAGAACGTAAACGATGGAATGAGACTTTTAACATCGTCAAGTTTTGATTCAAAATGTGCGATAGATGGTGGAAGAGGCTCAGCGGCAGCCGAGCATACTGCTCTAACAAATTTTATGCAAAACTCAGCCTCGGCAACCAACTTCAATCTAGAAATGAAACTACCAAGTTCTACTACATTTACGATGTGTTCTGAAGCTGCAAAACTTATGAATACTTTGCAGCAGTCACCTCTGCCTTTAAAGGGAACTGTGAATTTGAGTACTAGTCCAATACCTTCTCAGTTCACTGACACGAAACTCAGTAGTGTATTAGAACAACCAAAACCGCTTGAGTCAAGTAGGCTTGTGTCTCAAGCACAACAACAGGATCTTGCCCGCCTGCAGACAGGAACTCCACCATTCAAAGACTACATGAATCATCACTTACCGGCGTATTCCTATTTACAAAATGCAGTTTTGCCTTCCATATCAACTGAAACTAACTATTCCATCCCTTCGGCCACTGGAGATTTATTTCCGAGTACCCTCTATAGACCCGATAGTAAATTTTCCTTAAATAGATACACTACAAACCAGACTTTCACCCCTGTTATACCAGGAGGTCCTACAGAAGCGGCAAAATTTCAACAACAGTATTCATCGTCAACCGACGAAGGTTGTGAGACAGATATGGAAGATGTTCCAAACGTACAAAGCGGAGTCCAAAACAGGCTAAGCTCTTACGCAAGTTCAAGCTCTAGCAGTGGTGTAGTAACTTTTTTTAACAATAAAAGTCTAAGTCAAAATCTAAGCTGTGACTCGTCGCAAAGTAACTTTTCTACATTCGAGAGCATCGATTATCAACTGTCGGACTGCTCAAGCGAGTTGGCTAGCAGCTTGCCCAGTTGCACGTCGAATGAAGACAAAATAGCTTATGAGAATAGTTCACTGGTAAATACCAGTCCAATGCATCCTTGTGTGTACATATCTTCATACAACAATAAGACACCCGGTACTGGGTTCATCGCAAGGCACAACCCTCTCAACTATCAATCGGCAAGTAAAAATTGTCCTCGAGCGGTAACAAGGAGTCCAGTGGATTTTCGGGAAGGACGCCGGGCAAGCGATGGTTTGGTTGCGCAACAAGTGGCGCAATCCAATGACACTCAGAAAAACAGCTTGGCGTTCAACAGTCAGAGACTAAATGAAAATTGTAAAGCCAAAGGGGTCTTAGAACTACACTTGGTTCAGAAAGAAGCGCAAATATTGAAAACGCAGTATCAATCTTCAATTCCTGTTGAAGAAATGACACAAAGACAAATTCAACACAACCAATTCGCGGCTACCTTCACGCCACATTTCTTGGATACGAAAAATCCCACTCCGAAACGTATAAGTCTTCCGGAGACCTACAATTATTCGAGTACGTCCCCTCCAATGCCAGCAAGTCCAAAAATGGTGGCACAGCTCCAGGAAGCCTCAGAATTACCGCATGGAACATCTGTATCCCAAGTCAGTAAACCTCCTCTTCAGCAACAACTAATGCAGCATAGATTGTTCCAACAGAAAAGGCAACTATTACAAAAACAAATGACTCCTCCGAATATACCCCCACACGATTTGGGACCCCTTCATAGCCTACAAGTTGGTGGTCTCAGCAGGCGACAAATGCTTCGTCAACAGAGTTACAAAATTGCTCAGCAACAGCAAATACTCCCTCCATTACCCTTGACGGAGACCGAGAATAGAGACTTGTTAGCATTTCAAGCTATAGTTGAGGATCCCAATCTATCTGTTAAGCACAACCCTGAAGATAATTCAGAGGAAGCGCCAAAATTTGCATACCAAGGTTCAATGGAGATAAGCATAATGAATAAGGATAGGTTAGGGAACGAGAATTGGTCGAACTTACCGTCCAGCCTACAAACCGCTTGTCAAATTACTGAGTTGGCTGCCCGTCGAGAAGCAAGGGAAGCCCGAGAAGGAGAAGCGGAAACGGGAAATCATTCTGCACTGGATGCTCCCGTTTGGCCCGGACAGTGGAATGCCAGTCTGTTTCAGCCACAAACTTGTTTCCAGGTATTCCAACAAATCAACTAAGTAGATCTCCACGTTATATGTAGCCGTAGACTGTAGTGTCAATTGTTTGCACGTTACGTAGAGGCATCGTAATGTCAGTGGAGTAAAATAATCGTACTAATTGCTCCTATGATAAACCGGCCGTGGAGCAATCGAACTCCACGACACAGTATGATGGAACGGACATTGAGCTCGTTTCAGCCAATGTTCGATACCTATCCAGTAATACTGATGAATGGTTGTAATTTGACCGAGATGTAGAGGCGGATTTCAACTGAGACTGAAATGTCTCAATAATTCATACAATAAATAATGCATAAACTGATTTATGTGTAACTTTAACTACCCGTATTTTTTGTAAAAAGGTTTTAATAGTCCAAGGGCACAAAGTTTTGAAATATTTATTTTTATTTATTATTGTAGAATTCACTGCAGAGTAGAATCCGCCACTGCCAATATGGAATATTTCTCTTTAGAATGCATGACAATAAATAGTGCTTTAAAATTGTGCGTGTCACTGTATGAAAATCACCAATTTTATTCAATAACTGCAACTTTGTTATGAAAAATTATGATTATCTACCAATGAAAAGTAAATTATTCATTTGTAAAAATATACCCTCATTAGATTAAATTTTTCCTAAATACATAATCATAAAATAATAATATACACATAATATTGTTATCTAGTATTCATTCCTGATGTTCAATACTTTTTATTTGTATATAACTGAATTACTCGCTGGAAGAGTAAATTTTAATTTTGATTACTTGCTGGATATTGTTTTGTATACTCTTCATAGATATATCGCATTTTAAATGTACTGAAAGCCTCACTTAAAATGTTTCTACATAATTATTCATTCGCTGTTTTTATCAAAGTTCATATTTCGTTTAATGTTAAGTATGTATTTATTATGAATATTCATAAGTTAACGTAAGTACGAAAATTTGTTTCCTTTGTAAAAGCCTGTATGTATACAGGTTTTTTTGTTATTATTTGCAAATAACTATAGTTGTATCGTATGTAAGATGTGATAGCTTTACTTAGAAAGCAAATATTATTTAAAATACAAGTAAATGTATAAGTTTATACTATTTTCTTGTTTTATTTTGACACCTTTATTTTTGCAACCAGCTTTTTCGTAGACGACACTGCTGCATGCACAGGTTACTTTATTTACCTACCAGTTACACAATTCACATAAATAATAATAGAGTATTTATTATATATTGTCAAAAATGATCTCTTTCAAGAACAAACTACTTGGCATTTACTTTGTATATGGCATGCAAATTAGAGGAATATAGAAATTACCTACAGGTAGGTATAAAAAATCAAAGCCAACTATTTACGTAAATAAAAAAGGAGATTCTTAATTGCATGTAACTTTTTAAAACAAAGTAAAGTTAGCCTAGACAAATTCTATTACGTATGTTATTCAAAATAAGTGAACTAAGAATATTTAAGGAATTGAATTTGTCCTCCCGCTGTCTAGAATATCCGGATTGCTATTCGTTCGATTTACGATAAGATATTTTTAATGCCAGAAAACGGATGCATTATCTATCCGGTATACGAATTCTGGAGGAGCGTGGAGGCGCTGCTAGAGAGCAGCGCTACAATCGGTACATTACATAAGATAGGTATACTAAAGAACGACGTACGTACCTACATTATGTAGGACTTCGGTGAAAATCATTTCAAAATATGATTGACCGCAATCGGTGAATTTAGTCCTGCTGGAGAGCATCACACTTTTTGGTGGCTTAAAATATGAGAATGCATTTTTCGCTTCGTCTAATTCTGGTGCAACGGTGGACCATTAAGGGTTAGAGATAACAGATAAATTAGGATAATTTTAATTTGAATATAGTTAGGTAATATAGGTAAGTATATGGATTTCTTTATAGATTGATTTTTTTTTTCAGACAACCTGGCAGGGCCACAGCCTGCCCCCAACCACCAACATGTTGCCACTTAGCGAAAGCCCGATACTCGAGTTGACGGAGCAAATGGAATCCATTTAAGAAACTAGACAGAACGCGTAATACCTACTAAGTTGTATTTTTATTCAATGTTTTTGACATTTGTTTCACACAAATACAAGGAATATGTCCGTGTTCTTTTTGGATACAAAACAGATACATATCTTTTGATACTCCTGCTGTGTCCCCAGACCGGCGCTACAGCAAATTCCAATAGGCAATATAATAAATAAAGACAACGATTTTACACATTCCTCATTTTTATTAGTGATAGATGCTTTTTCGTCTGATATTTGATGTAAAGTAGGTACCTACATAATCACGGAATAAATAGTAGGCATGTATGTAGATAAGTAATACAAACCTACTTATAGGTAACCAAATGCGTTACATACGTTACTAATGTACCTAATAAACACCAGTGGTTAAAAGGATCTTTTATAATTTCGTCCTATACAATTACACGATATTTCAATTGTAAAGTTACATACACACAAGTAGACGTAGATATGAATATTTAGACTGCTAGAAGGTACCTACTGAAATTTTCACATACTATATTGTTCTTCAATGATATAATAATATCGCGTTGTTGTGGGAAATATTGATAAAGTATCAATATTGTTCTTAATTTTATGATTTATGTACCTACCAATATAATGAATGATTACAGATGTGTTATGAATTAATACGTCAATGGCTCATGAAATGTTTTAACATGTGTCGATTTACTGAACTGCCATTGAAAAATATGCCGAATTTAGAAATACTTAATACTTTGAATATCCATTAAAGTAGGTGTAGGTTTTACTTGCGAATTTATATTCAACTGGACAAGAGGACTTGAGTACCTACAGTTTACTCTTTTTTAGAATACCAATTACGTAAATACATACACATATATTGGTGGTAGATGAAACTGATTGATAGGTAATTTGATTAAAATAAGATTCCTATAAATTGTTAAAACTAAAAGTCTTATGGTGATAAACAATGCGACAATATGAATATAGGATTTAATTATAATTAATTGTTACAAGTTACAAAATTACGATGTGTTAAGCTGATAATGTCTACGGATAAAGTCACAAGTATCTATTAGAAATGCAAAATAAACCTGAAATTGCAGCTGCATGTAATAAAGCCAGTAGTCTGATTTTTTAAAATATTTTACAAAAAAAACTGTAAGTACCTAGTTTTAAAACCCAATTTTAAAGAATTAACAACTTCCTAAAAAGATTCTCCAATCTTCATACATATTATTATGTAGCCAGCCATTCAAAGCTATTTTTACTCCTCCAGTTAACTCTCCTAACAGTAGATATACTCCGTGGAGAGTGCCTAGCGCATTTGTAGAAAAGTGACTAGTGCCCGTAGACACAGTGGCCTCTGTAAATATCTACCTCTTATGAAATTATTATCGTTGAAAATAAGACTGAATTCAGTGTCAATTCAGATCCGCGCTAGACCGCCACGACACCTGCGGAGAAATGAAGAAAATTTTAGTAGAGAATACAATTTGTAGTCATGTAGAGTGATGTTAAAATTTTGAGTAGACATGCTCTCGATTATTAATTGTAATACATACATGAGTAGGTAATTAAGTCTAAAACATTTAGACATATCAATTTTGAAAATAATTTTCGTAAGTAAGTCGTTCAAACTGTAAGAAGATGAGCTGTGAATATAATATACTTAGTTTTATTTTTATATTAATTGTTAGTTTCATTGGTTTCGATACAACGTTGGTTTCCTTATTGTTTTTGGGCGACCTATTGGTCGTGAATATATTTATTCACAGCAGCGTAGCCAACA
>DWLO01002299.1:0-12835 GCA_018245335.1 Dalla quadristriga | reverse complement strand
TATAAAGTACATAAATAAAAATTTAACATATAGATTTAATTTTTTTTTTATATGTGTTAGGTACCTACCTGCTTTTATTTATATTAGCAAAGCTAAAATCGAATTATTTACAATATAATAAGATATTGGTTAGATTTATTTTAAATCACTTTAACTTGGTTTACTTAATATAAATTAATTGTTTTATCATACATGGTCTAATGATCATAAACAATATACTGCATAATTCCAAACGGAATTTTACTGGACAAACTGGAGATTCATAGTACTTATTTCGCTTGCAAAACGAAATGAACATTTGCGCTTTGTTTTGTTACCTAAACAAAAGTAACAGGAAAGCAAATCACCGCAGAGCGCTTGTTAGGGCTGGTTCCTACTAGCGCAGATTAATGCTGGTACTATTCAACTAATACGTGAATTTCGCACAAATAGGCCAAACACTGGCTACTAGTTGGCCGCACAAACAGCAATACGAAATAGAAATAATACGAAACAAATGCTTTTTCATTTAGAGCTCTTTGTGTGCGAGTTAAAAGCAGACAACGATATATGGTTACATTAGGAAAAACAATGCGGCTTTGTATTTACTCCGCGTGCCTGTAGACAATATCTAAACATTTGAATAAAACTGATTGACTACCCGTGTACAGGGGAGCCGAGTATCTTACATCTCTACCTTCGAGAGCGCCATCAGTTGCCATTTTATTTTATTTATTAGAATTTTTTTTTCTTTTTTTTTCTTTTGAACATATCGCTCTTTCATTGTCTATACCCATATTGTGATAGTTATTGGAAAAGGTTTTACTGCGACACTAAATAAGCAATACAACGTTGTGGCATTAGGAATAATAAAGCACATAATTTAATTAAAAATATTTCTTTCAATTTTATTTTTTATTTATTTATTTACACTTAAATGTACATTTATACAAACGGCGGACTTAATGCCTAGTGGAATTTTCTACCTGTCAATCTTTAGTGAAAGAAAGAAGTAGCGGTAGGTGTAAAAAATTAACAAAAGTTCTAACTATATACATAAACAAATTTACGTATAATACCTATACAAATATTAATAAAACAATATATTATATATTTTATTTTTTGTAAACGTGTAACTTACCATTTTAACTAAACGTTGCACACTTCCATTTATAATAAT
This sequence comes from Dalla quadristriga, assembly GCA_018245335.1. Lineage (NCBI taxonomy): Eukaryota > Metazoa > Arthropoda > Insecta > Lepidoptera > Hesperiidae > Dalla > Dalla quadristriga. The sequence continues at coordinate 11,676 of DWLO01002299.1, read as the reverse complement.
GCGCAGTTTGACTATTGTTTGAATAATCAAAGGCGCAGTAGCAGTTTAGGCCGTTTTGAATTTACAATATAAATCAACGTTTTCACACTCACGCCTCCGCATTGATTCCCTGTGTAGCGGATACATACACACATAAACATCATAAAGGAACCAAGAACAAGCATTTATGTATCAAACTTAGCCTTTAGTCGAATATCGGGACCAATAATTTGTTAGCATTGCTGCCAACGCGCCATGGAGTCGCCTTATGAATCACCCCAATTATTTTAATTTTAGCGAATTTAAAATTCATTGTTAAAAGCACTACACGGCCGCAAAGTTTTCTCCGGTACAGTTTTTGACCCAATAAAAACAGGCGGCGTAACTTGAAACACAAGCACAAGTTATGAAACACTCCTTTCAGGACGAACTGCTCTCGTGATACAACTTGCGAACGAAAATATTTTCACCGACGAGACGCGACGCTTCAATCTCAACTCTATGGAGACAGATTCACGGTACAACAGTTATGTAGAACAACGGAGCTTCGACTTGTGCTTTGCGTTTTATACTGCCGAAGAGGTTGTGCGTCTTGAATTCACAATTAAATGTTTGCCGAAACTTCTATACTTAAAGAGAAATAAATTGTGTCGACCCCAAGTAAAAAGGCTTTTTGATTAAAGAAAAGATATTATGTATAAAATCCTTTTGAAATCTCTTTGTGCTAAATCAATTATTATTTCAGTTGTGTTATGGTTATTTACAAGGAGTGTCATGTTGACACGTGGTTGACATATTTGTCATAAAATTCTTATATACGCCGAAAAAGGTAGAATTAACTACAGCTCGTTAAAGGCCCTTGCTCGCAATCTGCGTGTGAACGAACCATAAGATAAAATGGCTAAATACATATACATTGAACAAAGGATTTGCCTTAATCAAGAATGACGAATGACGCAGACCGAGCGAGGGTTGTGTTGCGGTGTGACGCAAGTGGGACGCGATGGGAATGTAACCGATTGGTTTTTTCTCAAACACCTTATTTACCTTACATTTACCCCTAGTTCTTCGTGTCATTCAAAACAAAGCCGATTGCGGTTACAGGGTAAGATATTATGCGTTAAATAAGATTAGCCCTACTTATTGTTTCTTTTTTTAGTTTGATTGTCGTTTAATCACGCTTCATTGGTCTAATCCATGGTACGCTTATGGACACTCGCAACACCAAAGAAGTCGTGAATGCGTCGCCAGCCCTAAAAAAGCTCTTCTTGCGCCATTTTTTAAAGAACCCCATGCCATGAAGGTGATTTCTCACAATTTTGTTTTGTGATAATTAAGGGTATTTTTGCCATAGACATTAAGGTCGTAGCAATCAGTTACGCGACTTATATCATAACCTATGAGCATTTAACCAGACTGGGCCGCAGTCGGACTGTTGAGTCATGTATGAGGCCCACTGGTGGCCTCAAAACTTCCGATATTCCGGTTGACCACCCCAACCAAAATGAAAGAAGGAACAATAAGAATATAGCCATGCGATTAAAAAATTTTTAGGTCACACAATAGGACTAAAACAATATAGTGAGACAAAAAATATAGAGATCTAAGAAAATTATAAAAACGGTTTATTCCATCTTCCAGATAATACCGGAGCCAACTCACGCTGTGATGCTGACTCTGATGTAAAAGTGCTCATGCTGCGTGATTTCCAAGCGGAAAGTAAAAAGTAACGGTAACGCAATACTTGGCTTTTCATAAGATCTCTGAACTTTTACGACGAACGAAAAGTAAGTTTGCCTTGATTTCCTAACTTGAATTAAAGCTACTACCGTTAACTCACATGGACATTCTTGTATGAGTGTGCTTGCAACCAGGCCTTTCAGATAGAGCAACGCAAAGCTCATCAGAAATTGCTTGTTGCCAGAAGTAGGTTTCTTTTATGGAATTGAAGTAGAAAGCAAGCATGCAACGGCCACAAGTGGCCATTGCCACCCATTGAAAACTGTGACTAACCTCGTAGAGGACTGAAGGAATGGGACTGGTGTTAGTCAAGGTCTTAGGTGTTAACAGAAATAATATATTAGTGTAATGAGTATTCAAAAGTAATAATAGGGTTGCTTGCAGTTGTCAGTAACTTTACAGTAATGTACAAATTTTGTATAAGCTACGATTACTTTTGTCTTTGTTTAATTAGTATTTAATTTCCATTATCCCGCCTTTGCGGATATCTGCTAAGCTCAAAGGTTGACTGGGAGATAATGCTTTCTTAAGTCCACCGTTCTTGGCTGTTTAATAAAGAATTGATATATACATTTTCGTTGTAGTATTAGTGGCTAATGGGTCTGCACCCATATAAGAAGAATATAAATAGCTATTCACAAAATGTTGCCGCCTTTGCCGTCCAGTGCGTGGGTACGTTTGGGTAGCCTATAAAGTGAGTGGCGAGTCACCACTTGCCGCATTTTGGGTTTGTATACGATCTGAATGGCAGGTGGTAAAGTCATTACGACAAGACGACTCGGTGGCGCGTTGGTCAGTGACCCTGTCTGACGAGCCGTCGGTCCCGGGTTCGATCCCCGGCCGGGGCAGACATTTATTTGGCAGATAAATATTTGTACTCGGGTCTTGGGTGTTAAATTGTGGTGTGTTTTCTGTGTGTGTCCACCACCCGCAACACAGGGAATCCTAGTGCGGGGGTGTGAGCGGAATATGCATTTATTTATTCATTTTATAAAAAAAAAAAAGATAAGCTGAGAAGTGTTGGTACTCTGATGAGCTTATCTTCTGATAGCATTATCTTCCGGCCAACCTTTGGGCTAAGCAGAGAACAATGAAGGCGGTATTAGTATTGTATTATGGTATTTGTATTGTGGGAGATACATTTATTGTGAATAATAAAAAAATATAGTAATGTATTTTTTTTTTTTTCTTTTAGTAAGGAAATTTTTATTCACAAAACTATTAGACAATTATAGTAATGTATATTTTAATTAGAAATTTAAAAAATATATTAAACATATGAATATATAAAATGTATACATACATACATTCATACAGAAAGAAAGAAAGAAAGAAAGTATTCATACAGAAACAGATAGCTATCCATTACGATTAGCGTTTGAAGAACGCATAATACGACATTTGTCTACATTGACTGTCTCAAATTGTCGCGCGATATTACCATATCTACTTTTGTAATATCCTTGGCTCCTACACCTTCTCTTAATATGTTCTACCAAACTTAAAAAAAATTGCAGGAATGTCGACGACGGCCTTCAAATCATAATGGCGACTCATAAAGCAACGAGAAATGACATCCAATGAACTCACAATTATTCGCTAATAGCAAACACTGCGCCCCATTGAAGACAGACAGTGCAGTAACTATGCATGAGATTAAAAACTCCGGACAAACATACATATTATTAGGATGAAGAAGTTATGAGAATTATGTGTGGAATATCAACACTTTATAATACAAAATGAGAAAACTACAATTTGAAGTGACTCGGAAATTGATTAAAATCGAAATTACAGAACAATGGACGGATACTGATTGATTAGGTGGTAGAACCTGTATACGGTTAGCTCGGCGGTGGTACCACCACACCTATTTCAGCCGTGAAAGGTGACTAAGATAGCAAACGAGCATGCAGCTCCACCCATCCGCTGCCGCCCATCTGTGAAAAACCTCGAATAGGACCGTAAAAGGAACTAGGGATGTTAGTCCAGTCAGTATGAGATGTTAATAGAAATTTTAGTTGGTCACTTCGTATTCGTTAGCATAAGTACTGTGGGAGGAAGAACTGTTTGTGACTGTAAGTCCTGTATGTCAGTGTTAGTGCACAGATGCGTTGCTACCCTTGAGGACTAAGGTAGTTGCCTTTTGTATAAGTGTAACCGGCATCCACACCTTTCCGACCGAAAGACAATTGTCGAAAAACAATAATTTCACGGTGGAAATGGGCGTGGCGATGGTATCGCCCCGGGCGAACCGTATACAGGTTCCGCCACCTTTAGTGTTCTAGCAGAGCGCAATTCTTGGTCACCCTTGTCGTAAATAGCGGATTATGCTCCGTTTCCAGCACTAATGACCTGTTTCTTCCGGCTCCATACAGCTGCTGACAGCTGTAGCCGTATTTCTTTCACTAATATCTGTCCTATTAGAAACTGTCAGGGTTTAGATAACTGCGAAACAAGTTGACGCAATTCCGTCTTTTCAAAAGTAAATACGCACGAGGGTTCTAAATGCGGAAGCTGGCAAAAATGGCGAATTATTTTTTTTATTAAGTATTCTTGTAACATGAACATAATCGCTATTCGCAAGTAGTGCGTATCAAACAACTAAACCAGATCCCATGGTCCTTCGAGCCGGATAGGGTTAAATGAACACGTCGCAAAGCATTCCGCCGCGTTGCGGCATGCAGCGTCACGCCGCATCCGCGTACACAGGCTCATTACGCTGAGTACGCCGCACGATAGGGTTGGCACACTTGTTTTTAAAACGGTAAAGATTCTTCCACCCGCACCAGGCTGTACAAGACGTACGCAATCAAACATTTCCATACTCACACCCCTACATACGGATTCCCTTTTTTGCGGATATAAAAAGAAAACACGCAATGCTGAACAACGTCTTTAAAATTAAAATATGAAAAATCAGATGAATGCGATACCATCGCATCGCTTTGCGTTCGCAATTAACCTGCCGGGTCTTAGACGATAGTGTATGTTTTACTACTAAAGGATTCGTGAGTGTTCGTATTCATTTTACATGGGTAACTCCCCGGTAGCTCCTGAGGGAGGCCCACGTATTGGACCGAAACTAGTCTGGCAATCCCGATAAATCAACGTGAGTATAGCCGCGTACCCATCTAAAAAGACAATGTACGTTGTTTTCGGTGCGTGTCCGCACTAGCGGCAACACAGGGAATGCCAGTGCAGGGGTGTAAGTTCGTAAGCGTTATTTTTTTACTCAAACGCTGGTCAACCCTACGAAATACAGCATCTAATGCGCCTATGACCTTGTGTGTTTCTTTATCTTCTTTTCATGTGCAAAGCCTGCAGTCTGGGAGGGTGAGAACATTGCAGAGTTTTTATTGGCGTCATGTCAAATGCAATGTAGGTGCATTAAAAGGAATTGGCTTTTGAGGCCAGCTCGGTTCTAAGGTAGCCCTGAGTCCAACTTTTGACTAACTACTCCATCCGTCCATCGGCCTTTAAAAGTCCACTGATGGACATAGGCCTCTCCTAATCGGCGCCACTCCACCCAGTCCTGCTTCCACTGAATCCAGCGTCTTCCTGCTGTCTTCCTCAGGTCATCAGTCCACCTCGTCGGAGGGCGACTAGTAGTAGTAACTACTACTTACCAACGTTGAAAAGTTTTATTAATACTACCTTGAAGCGTTCATGTAGCGAGTGTTAATCGTAACGCAGCTGGATGGGTGACCGCTAGAGACAACATTTCTTGAGCGCTTATGTGCTTCAGAGGGCACGCTAAGCCACCGGCCCTGGTTGTATACGTTAGATAACAGCCGTTAAGGTGATACCGTGAAATAATTGTCGTTCAACAATTGTGTTACGGTCGGAAATGTACACTCATACAAGAGGCGACCACTTTAGTCCTCAAGGGTAGCATCGTGTCTGTGACCAGCTTCTTACAGGACCATTACTAACCGCTACTAACCGGACCATCACTAACACCGACTAACAGGACTTACAGTCACTAAAAGTCCTTTCTCCCATAGTCCTTATACTAACGAATACTAACCAACTAACATTCCTATTAACATCTCATACTAACTGGACTAACACCTCCAGTTCTGTTTACGGTCCTATTCGAGGTTTGTCTCAGATGTTATGAGCGACAGCGGATGGGTGGAGCTGCATGCTTGTTTACTATCTAATACCCAAAAAAAAAAACACTTCAATCACTGCAGAACTAACGGGCTCTGCCCAAAATGGAAGAATTTACCCATAATCACCACGCTGGGCGGCATGGTGATAGCAGTAGAGGGCAGTTGCTGCACAGAGGACGCTGCTCGTTCTCCGTTACATTCCCTTTGATTCATATTAAAAGTCAAAATACAGAATCATTATAGAATGTCATAACTATATAATAACTGTCAGCTAAGTGTCACGAAAAAATTCAACGACTGAATAGCACTTTCCGATTAAGACATTTTAAAATAATTTTTATAATAATAATATTGTAATTAATATAATTAATTAAAATTAATTAATATTTGCGTTGATTGTTAACAGTAGACAGATTTATGACAGTAGTAGAACGATTATGTTGATAGAAATGACTGACTAAACTACGCTAAAATGGGTCGCACTGAAAACCAGCGGCTGAGTTCTTGTATCACAGCATAGGCTGAGTGCGCTCAAATTTACGTCAGGCACATTATTTCTTTATATATTCAGATAGCATTTTGTATTTTTTTTAAATACAAGAATTTTTTACTAAATTCTGTTGTTATTATTGTTGCAGTTGTGACGGTAAATAGTATTTTCTATTCAATTCTATTTTGCTTTATATATTTATATTTATTTATTCTATTATTTTGCTATTCTAAATGACATCAACCCCAAAAGCCGTGCACCAAGTTTGAATGGTCCCATTCAGGACCCAATTTCATCGGCAACTTCCACAGTTTTTTCCGCTGACCGTCGCTTTTTAAGCCGCTTGATATATAACCGGCCATTGTCCGTTTGTTCTGTTTGGCGATTTTTAACGGGATTATAGGAGCGCCACGCACTTGATCACGTCTTCGCCGCCGCCCCAGCGTCCTCTATTTATGGCGTAATATTTTACGGCATATTGAGTAAAGTAGCCTTTAATCTCTTCTCGTTTATATATTATCTGTATGAAACGCGGCGGTTGTCTGTTCGGTTGAAATTGCTGTTAGCTCATATTTTTTTATGGGAATGAGATAGCAAACGAACATGCAGCTCCACCCATCCGCTGCCGCCCATGACATCTGTGACAAACCTCGAATATTACCGTAAAAGGAACTGGGGATGTTAGTCCTGTTAGTATGAGATGTTAATAGGAATGTAAGTTGGTCAGTATTCGTTAATATAAGGACTATGGAAGAAAGGACTGTTAGCGACTGTAAATCTTGTTAGTAGCGGTTAGTAATAGTCCTATTCGAAGCTGGTCACAGATGCGTTGCTATCGTTGAGGACTAAGGTGGTCGCCTCTTGTATGAGTGTAGCCGGCATCCACACTATTCCGACCGAAACACCATTGTTGAACAACAATTATTAACAACAGAAATGGGTGTGACGGTGGTACCGCCCGGGCGAAACGTATACAGGCTCTACCACTTACCATACTATGCCATACTATATCCTTTGCCTTACAATAAGTTCTGACTGTTATTAATTTGGTGTACAAAAAAGTGTAATAAATAAATATAGAAATATATATTGGGTCTCAAATTATTTAGTTTACTTCAGAAATAAGTATTCGATTAATGAGTCTGAAAGGTGTGGATGCCGGTAACACATATATCTCAGTACTCATGGATAGCAACGCAAATGTGACCAGCTTCGAATAGGACAATATTCTAACTATTACTGACTAAACAATTACTACTAACAGGAGTAACTTCCACTAACAGTCCTATTATTAACGAATATTAACCAACGATTGTACGTAGTTATTAATAGTCCTTCGTATAGCTATTCGAGGTTTGTTACAGATGTCCACGGGCGTCATTTGTGGTGGAACTGCATGCTCGTTTGCTATTATCAAAAAAGAAGAATTATGATGACAAAACATTTTCACACGCCCCAAATTAGGATTTCCCGTGTCGTGGGTCACACAGAAAACATCAACGATCAAGCCCCGAGGGCCAATTAATTTCTATCGAACAAACGTCTGCCCATCTGGTAGTCGATCCCGGGACCCACAGCGCCAGCTTGACATTACCAACAACTGTCTCCGCTGTCTGGAATCGCGGGCCGCACTGAAAATCTACCGTCGTGGTCACTTGGCGAGTGCGACCCCTTTCCATCATTGGTACTAAAAATATTCTTCGCACTTGTTATCAGTGTATTTTTGTTAATGACGAAACAAATCATTTTCCTTTCTTTCTTTCTTTCTCCTTTCAACAGACGACGGAGTGGTTATTATTTCCAAGCAACGCTACGCCAAGTAGGTAGTCAACCGATATAATAGAGGATTTAGTAGGAATATCTCTTGCGAGTTCAATTGTGTTCGGTTCCTTATTGCCTTGGGGCTGTTCGCTTTTAATGTGCCGAGATTATTGCTGGATCATACGAATGTTCTCCACGACAATGCAGCGCCGTAGTTGGCAGCTGTGATTTTCTCAAAGGGAGATCAGAGTTCCGTCCGGGATTATCATCGATACAATTAGATGTTTATTGCTTAGCAATCAAAACAGTGACGAGGAGGCAGCTGTGTGGGTAAGATATCGCGTCTCACCTCGTGCCAGGGCTGAATTGCGAGTATTACTTAATGTATGAGTCAAACCCATGACTATTTGAAGTTGTCAGCATTTTGATTGTGAGTAAACCTGTCTTTTTTAAGTGGGTACGCGGCTATAGTCACGTTGATTCATCGGGTTCGCCTGACTTAATTGGTCGAATACGTGGGCCTTCCTCGGGAGCCACTGAGCGGCGCCAACGCCCGCAATTGCTCGCACACCGCGCGCGGCTTGTTTCCGAACGCTGTGTGACGTCATCGGCAGTCGCATTCGAGTCACTTGAGTCATCCTCTCCAGCGTGTGTGTAAGGCTGGGTGCTCACTACGCTAGTCCTGTCGTGTTCCGTAGTGACCCACGAGCTGTGGTCCGACGCAGCATTAGAGAGTGATTTTCAGCCTTCAAAAGAATACGGATACACGAATCTTTTAGTAATAAAACCTGTCTTAGTTCTCCTTAAAGTTCTTAAAGCCGGGTGAACTCCGCCATCCCGCTCTTGGCCAGCGAGGTGGCCCGGACAGGTTAGTTGATCGGGGGCAATTGCCTGCAACCCATAATGGCCCACTGCAGGGCACGGGTCTTTCCTCACAACTGAGGAGGCCTGGAGCACACTCCACCACGCTGCTCCAATGCGTATTTGTGGAGGCAATGCGGATTGGAGGGGCAATTACTTATGTAAATCAAAACACTCAAGACTATATAATTATTGTATTTAACAAAATGTTAAATGACTGGACATGAAAATAAACACATCTCTCTATACTTGCAATACCCTAATAAGGTTCATATGTGCTCCTTAAATATTATACCAAATGTAAGACCTATGTAACCACTACCACAATAAAACATTGAGTATTGAGTTAAGATCGCTTGCATACTGTTCAAATTTAATTGATAAAAATGAATTTATATCGAGGAAATGTTATTATGTCTTATGTGAATGTTACGCTTACAAAATGTCGTCTAAAGGCCTATTGATGGAAGGACTATTTATTCTCTGCATCGGAAAAACACGAAGACCGTCGAGAAACTAGCGATCGTCATAAAAGTGGCCATTAAAAATATTCCACCGGCCATTAATTAAAAAGCTCACAATGGTCCACTATGGAAGACGTGAGGGCACAAACAAGGGGACAGCGGCGTAGTCTATAATCATTTATCTCGACGAGTTTAATAAAAGGCGGATTATTTATGGCGACGGCGGCTCCGACGCTAATGTCGCATGATTTAATCCCATTACATCGGGAACGTTGCCAGGATGTCCTATCGGAAAGACGGGATCTTGCGCTGGACGCTGGGTGCTGATGTAGTTATGTTTCTGGATTGGCAGCGTTTTCCAAGCCGCAATTCAAAACGATACTGTATTTTACAGTGTGGGCCAGCCCACCTGGTGATCAGTAGCCACTGCAACCTATGGACACCAGTCTCTAACTCCTTGGACACCCGTTACCAACATTCTACTTCACCTCTCTCTCTCTACTCTGTTTTTGCTACTAGCTTTTCCTTCTCCCCCTTTTTTTATTCAGACTTTCACCATCTTGTCTTCATCTACGATGACGGCAGCTCCGACGCTGATGTCGCATGACTTAATTCCATTACATGGGGAACGGTGCCAGGGTGTCCTATGGGAAAGACGGGATCTTGCGCTGGGCTCCGGATCCTGATGTAGTTATGTGACTTTGTTTTGTTGCTAGATTGGCAGCGTTATCTCTGTATCTCTGAATCTGAATGAAGGTGTCACCATGGTATACGGCCAGTGGTCTGTTGTCCTGCAATCCATGAAATATCAACTGGCCCACTACGTGGGCAAGGATATCTTCTCAGAATTAGAAGGGTTTAGGTAATATTCCACCACGCTGGTCAACAGCCTTTGAGAACATGGCCAATTGCGGGATGATGGACTTCACATACCTATGAGAACATTACGGAGAAATCTCGGACATGCAAGTTTCCTGAAGAAGTTTTTGGTCAAGTGATATTAATGGCTTAAAACGTCCATAGCTCCGAAAAGTCACATGTGCATGGGATTTGAAGACCAGACCTCTCGAGTACGAGGCCGGGGTCTTATCCACTCGGCTATAACCGCTTTATTTATATCTCCCTTCTGTTCTACTTTGTGATTTGGTCTTTTTCCGAATTCTACGCAGACAAATTCACAGGCAAAGGCTAGTCACGTTTTGCCAGCAAGTACCGGCATTTTGAGTGATCGAATACATTGAGCCCGCGGCCACAATAATGGTATTAGCTTTATTAATCATTTGTCATTCGCTCCTCGTACGGTCAGCGGGTCTCAAAGTGCAAAAAGATTGTTCCTTCTGCAGACATGTATGTTACAGTTTCGGACACGTTAAATAATTACGTAAATGCTATTGATATCTAACGTGAAAATCACATACACAGTTGTTTCATACAAATCGGGTAAATGTCAATTTAGCTGCAATCAAATTGGCAAGAAAGAGTTCTTCCAACTTTAGTTCCAAGTTTAATTGTCCAACTGAAGTTTTCCTAGAATAATTACTCCCGAAACCAAAGTAAACCACTAACACAGTTAAACATTTACAAAGAATCAAACGTTTTGCGCGTCGACACGATTTAAGCCGCTAAGTCTACACTTGCTGAACGTCATTAATTTATATTCTCTACCACCGATATTGCTTAAGATTGAGAAGCGCAGCCCACTGTCGTGTATCGTCAGCTCGTGGGCACCGGAAAAGATATTTGATTAGCGACCGCTGGCCGCCAGGGGCTTGGGTACTGGGCTCACGCGGACATAGAGCAGTACGGGATGAGACATTGGAAACTCTGAGCGTTGCTCGTGCTAGTAAGGCGATCTGACTGTAAGGGACAGAGCTTTGTGTGCCGGTAGTGTGCAATGTTTTTGGTTTTATTTGAAATGATTTTTCTATATAGATTTTAGTCAAACGAAGAAGCACCTGTTGGTAAGTGGTCACCGTTGCCTATGGACAGAATTTTGCTAACATTGGACCGTTGGACACTGACCTTGCTGGAGAGCCAGGTACTCTCTATGAACGCACGGTTATAGTTAATGCACTAGCATGTAAGTACATTGATAAGTATTACTTGGGCGTTAAATTGTATTGTTTTTGAGATATACTGGAGTACCCCTGGGGTTTAGGGCTTCGTGGAGGACGCGAAGTAAAAGTCGTAGACTTGATTCAGTATTTAATATCGAATGACGTACGTCACCCCTGCCAAACCTATTAGCTTTTTCTAGCTTAGT
>DWLO01002298.1:0-12837 GCA_018245335.1 Dalla quadristriga | reverse complement strand
TGGAGATCACCTTGTACTGATGGTATGTTAGTAAATTTTAAACGGAAGTAAGTTTTACAAGTATTAAGTGATACAAGCCAAAAGTGGACTACTCAGGGCACGGGATTTTCTTCATAGCTTTGAGGGCCAGGAGCGTTTACCTTTGCGGTTTCCTGTTCAGGCCTGTACCTATCTTAAGCCACATGCTATTTTGAGGTTAGACACTGATGCAAAATGACTCCTGTGGACTAAGAACTATGTCGACAATGCTTTTTCCTGTTACGCCAACCGAAAAAAATAATTCCAAAACCGCAGCGGAGGTAGCTCCGTAAAAAATAAAAAAAAAGTTCCCAAATAGATTTAACGTTAGGCTAGCGTCTAGTCATGAAGTGTTTGGCAAAACTTTTCTGCAATACCAATTAATGCTGTTTGAGTTACCGCAGCCCCTGCTCCTTGCCGCAGAGCAGCTGGTGTAGCGTGTGTATCAACTGCTTCTGCCATCGCTAGCAGCTCATCCAACTGTGGGGAGAATCATATGAAGGTACACAAATTTTTTTTTTCTTGGTGCTGGCGCTCCACTTGCCACAGCCGCTGCCTCTTGGCGCACAGCAGCTGGTGCAGCGAGCCAATTTGCTACTGCTGCCATCGCACGCTGCTCAACCAACTGTGGGGAGAATCATATGTAGGAGGTACACACAGACCTGGTGCTGCCGCGCTTCCTGCTGCTTAAGGTACCGCAGCCGCTGCTCCTTGGCGCACAGCAGCTGGTGCTGCGTATCTATCTGCTGCTGCTGCCGGAGCGCCATCGCGCGCAGCTCACCCAGCGTCAACTCCACCCCTTCCCCCAGCTGTGGGCAAACACATTACCAAAGTTATTAACATGTAACTAGTACGAACTTAGTATTAACACAGGTATGAGCGTAGTATGAGAATCCGCTACCAATCCGCACTTGCCCAGCGTGGTGGACTATGGTTTAAGTTATCTTATCCTCAGAAAATACCTGTGCTTTGTAGAGAGCCAGTGATGGGATGTTGATGATAATAGGCACTTGGCACACAGTGTGACCACTGCCACCCATGCCCTACCTCGAACGGGATTGTAGAAACGGACTCTCAGCTATTATCTTATCTGTGCTGTCAGTGTAAGCATTGGAAATTAGTCCTATCAGTACAAGCTATTAAACTCCACTCCGTAATCGTTAGTATTGTTCCAATCGAAGTACGCGGTACGAAATACATTGCTACATCTGAGGAGTAAGATGGTCGTCCCTGGTATAGAAAAAATATATTCCTATATCTTTGTCAATTTGCCAGGTGTTCATTTTTCCTGATTCCAGTCTTCCAACGGGAAACAAGAATCCAAATAGAATTATGCCCACGCTGATGTCATTTCCGTCCGGGTGAGTTGCTTGGAGCTGAATAGGTAATCAAATTAGGGATATCAATTGCAAGGTGTGACGGGCGATGCGAACGCTCCTTACTGATCGTAAAATGAAGTATTTTTTTAATAAAAATATTCAAGCGAACGTGCTAGTTTGAACTGGCCACTGAAGCCTTGGCCCACTTTGGTTGGTAAACAACCAGGTAGTAAAGCTTGTATACGGTGCGCCCGGGACGGCAACGCCACATCTATGCCGTGGAATATTTTAGTATTGAATGGTTTATGACTAACATACACTTACAATTTCACTATAGAACTCTAACTTTAGGGGACTCTTTTTAAATAACTTTTTTATATTGGTATGATAAAAATAAACCCCTAACCAACCCCTCAGTATATTTAGGGGGTACATTTAAGTACACTTAGGTTAGGACGGCACGGGTCTCTCCTCATAACTACGAGTATGAAGGCCTGAAGCCTACTCCACCACGTTGAGGTGTTTATTTTATTTTACCGATATTAAAAAGTCACATACAAAAAGTACCTTCCCTAAAATTCGGAGACGTTGGAGAAATGGGGCACAACTCCCACTGTCCTGTACTAACAAAGTTATGTTCCAGTTAGCATCCAACTCTTTATGCACTAACTAGCACTGACAGAACAGATTAGATAACAGTTACTTTGCTGACAGTCCGATACTCTGTGCAGCATGGTCACTTGCTACTTACTATATTTCGATAAAAAAAACCTCAAACAGCACCACAGAGTAAAGTATTTGAAGTACATCACAGATTCATCAGTATGAATTTTGAAATTTCTACTGAGATACCAAAAGCATATATTTCTACAGGACCGAAATTGGTGTGTAGATGGTGCCTTGGAAACATAATAATTGACTTTGAGATAGGGCTTACTTTTAATTAAAAAATGTTACTGAGCATTTCATACAATGCTGTTTGTCCTTTCTAACAAGAATTTTGATTAAATATAAAATAAGGCATGGACGACCATCGTGCTCTAGTTATAAATATTTAAACCCATAATACACAATGTCAACTAAAACAAAGTAATTCTCACGAGCCTTGGGAATTAATTAATAAAATTTCGTGTCCTCTATCAAAAGCCAACTCGAAATTTCTTCATAAAGTAGATTGTACCTGCCTAATGACATGCAAAAAGCTTTGAAAAGTTTATCGTGACATTATTATCATAAAAAGGAAATTGACGATTCACCTTGCATATAAGTCTTACGCAATAAAAACTCTTACATTCGATGCTGAAGTTGGGAAAACTTTGTACGTTATTCAGTAGTCACAAAATTCTTTTTATTGTTACATGTATTTGCGTTGTATCAAACGTTGATTATAAAAGCCGACGAGGTTTTCCGCTATTTCGTATTTTATTATTTATACGCAATAGAGATTAGAGAGCGCGTTAAAATACTGGATTAACTTTGCGTTAGTCTCATGGGATCAAGCTGGCTTCAACCTTTTTTATTTCACTCCAATATGGTTTGGTAGAAGGACGCACCCTGGTAATAAGTATTAAGATACCTTTAGGAACAGAAATAACAAGACGAGGCTATCAATTAACAACCGGAGCTGACTGCTTTACGTGCGTTCCCAAGCTCGGAAGCGCTCATGAAATTTTTCTAATTGCAATCACGCGTCCAATTCCAGACCGCGCTCGAATTGAACATCATGAATCTAATACAATTTATTTAAGCCGCTATGAAGGGAGTTTGGACATGATTATTTAATTTATTGCAGTGTGGTGACGGCAGTAAAGAATACATTTGTCACCACCATTCCGCTTCCCGAGGGTGTCGTACAAGGCGACTAAGGGAATATAGCGGAGAACGAGCAGCAGCGACCTTTGTGCCGCAATTACCATCTAGTGCGATCATCAAAACGCCTCCCCAGCGGGGTGATGATAGGTAAATCCTCCCATTTTAGGGAGAGGCCTTTAGTCCAGCTGTGGACTGTTATAGACTTAATGGTGATGATGATGCTGTCACTTAAATGCATTTTTGGTAATGCAAATCATCAGCAACCTGCTCTTACCAACTTTTTATTGCGATCAGCATAATTACGTGACGTTGTAAATACGTTTTGGCATTCGTTTTGTGACTGACCAGTTGCTTCTGGTCAACCCTCCATTGCAAAGCTTATGATGCTCAGCCAGGCTGATGGAAATTACGAAAAATGTACCTAATCCACTTTTCACTGCATATTATATGAAATACTATATTGAGCCATTAATTAAACACCATGATGTATAAAATTTCACTGAGGAAACTGAAAATGGAAATATTTACGTCATGATATAATTATATTACTGACACATAAAATGTACGAACTCGAAAAGCGTGCAGCAATTATTATTACCGTGTAACAAACACAGATATTACACACACGGATATATTGGTTGAAATTTAATTGCATCGCCGTAATTAAGATTTTTAATACTATACAGATACAGAGAATTAATTAAATTTCACATATTTATTTATTTCTGATTAACTAGCTGTTGCCCGCGATTTCGTCCGCGTTAAATTAATGATGTTATCATTCACACCGGAATACCACTACACAATTCTACGAAGATTGGTTGTGTAGTTTAGCCGTGAAGACGTACCAAAGTAACGAACAAGCTTATGTTCGCATTTATATTTGTCAATTTTTAATATAAACATTACAGACATTACAGGCAGATACAAACATTTATGTAAAAATTCGTCATCGGCATCATCAAAACTTAAGTTTCACGACACATAAGTTGTAAAGGGAATGTAAGTTACATTACAACAGTAACGGTTTTTAGGTTAGTAATGTTAGTTATCTACAACAATCGTGCAGAAGGTGCTCAGCAATTAACCTTTATATCGCGTTCAGTAAAGTAAACAACATGTGAAGATATTCCAGATTTGCCTATGGTCCGGGAATTGTTGCAATTATTTCAGCCCTCCGAGCCGGCACGGTTGGACCCAAAAATGCGAGGTCCTTTCCAGTACAGCAGTCCATTACAGTAAAACTTTCAATAAGATTTGTTTTTTATTACGTACAAAGAGGAGATTAAAAATTGTAAAAGGAGGAAATTAAACACTCGCAGATGAAATTCCGGAGTGACAATAAAAGTGGTACTAATCCCTACTTACGGTCCACACCAGGCGAATTAGAGTTGAATCCGCGAAGGCGAGTGTCGTCCTACGATAGCACTCCTCCTCTAGGCATAAAATACTGTTTTCGTTAAAGTAATATTATCCAGCTTATCTAGTTACCTATTTGCTCCACTTCGTACGCATTTGAATGATTTATGTACAAAGACTGTTTATATGACTGATCAAATTAGTATCCTCTATCAAAATAACTAGAAAACAAAACTAAATGGTTTTTTATAAACATATAAATTACATACAATTAAACATTAAATACATATTGGCAGACTGCATATAGTTGCAACATTATTGAGAACTTTCATGCATGTAGAAAAATTGTTTTTATATTTCCGTTGCGATTAGATTACTATTTGTTTTCTTATCGGTTTCTTTATTACTTCGAAAAGCCAGAGCTCAAGGCTCAAGGTATAGCTACGAAGCGCTATTATTTTATTATGTGGTATAACGAAGAAAGCGTCAGTTATTAATTATCTGATCTATCACTCCTTATTTAAACTATATTGACTCTAACGGCTATTAAAATCGTTAACCAGACATGTACGTAACATTACTCTTTATTTCGAGACTGACAATAAATCAAGAAATAAAATATTAGCTTTACGCAAACCCTCATACATATCCGAGATACATCTTTCTGCCGATACATCACGCGCGGGTCGGCCGCTATCAACAAGTGTCAAGATATAAATAAATTCAGCCTGTCCTTTTTCAACACCACTGAAAAGGAGCAAAATTCAAGAATTCATCGTTGACATGAATAGATACGTGTCATTTGTTTGTCACGCATAACTCACGCAATGTGCTGGGACTATCGATATCGCGAATTCATTCACATTCAAGAGTAGCAATTGCAACTTAAAAGTGACAGTCTTCGTTGGTGAAGCATTAAATTGAGGCTGATTGGCTATAGAAATTGCTTAGCACTTAATATACTAGGCTCGCTACAGCAACTAAATAAACAGCCAATTAACAGAATAACGAAGAAAATGAAAATCTGATTCGTTCGTCGATATTTTTAAAACCAATAAAATTTCGACGAAAGCAATCGCCTTTTTTGTTGAAGTGCATAAATATGCCGATAAAGCTTTTCTCATCTATAGTAAAACGAGATGTAAATTAAATAGAAGCTTTAATAACCATAAACATAAAAGAGACAAGGTATACCATACAAATAGGTTAGAACGTTACTTAGTTGGTTAGTTAGTTAGTTATCTACATGACGCACACCATTATCAAAGAATAATAAATATTACTACGTAGATTCTACGAGTTCCTTTACTACAAGTTAGTGTAATAAATGGCAGAGTTCGCTTTGAAGCGGGGGAGTGTACGAGAAGGAAGGTATTTAGGGATGTTCTATGAAGTATTCTTTCAATTTCTTGCACATTAACAAAACTTATTTCACCATTTTATGTTGGTATGAATGTCGATTCATCCGTGATGTTGGTTATCCAACAACACGGTTGACGTTGACGTCTATTCTAAAAAATCCGTCTCAGAAATGAATCGTACACTTATTGGAACATTCGTGTATTCAGTATTCGGTCGCAGGTCGTAGCACATCCCTAATTTATGCCGAATAAAATTAGGTTAACGACAAAATAATGCAGTGTATAGCGTATAGTTTGGATTACAGTTTTGCTTGTCACTACACAAATTTGCATGTACGTGCATGCACAGAAGATTATGCATATACAGGATAGATCTTACGAATTTAGAAAATGTGGTATTGGAATGAGTAATTAATGCACCATTAAATTAAAGATAATACATATATTAGAAAAAGTGTCGAAACGCATTCTGCTACTTGTCCTTAATCTCCCCAATACAAATGTATTGGGGAGATTAAGAAGCGATTATTTACAATAATAGGTACTACAATATCCAGACGCGTAAAATTTACAACTTTATTGTACATATAGATATATAGATGATCTTATAGTACTCGTACACATACCTACGTATGGTATAACGGGGTTACGCAGTCGAGTCTCGAAAATAACTAACTAAAACACCAAAATGGTATTAACCTGACTTGTCATTGCTCA
The DNA here is from genome assembly GCA_018245335.1 of Dalla quadristriga. NCBI lineage: Eukaryota > Metazoa > Arthropoda > Insecta > Lepidoptera > Hesperiidae > Dalla > Dalla quadristriga. The sequence goes on along the minus strand of DWLO01002298.1, from coordinate 6,251 downwards.
GCGGTTTAATGCTTTTTAACACTCAAATTGCTTCTAGTCTTGTCGGTGTTAGAAGTTCATTATCCACAAGGTTACACACGCTTCACAGTTCTCTTGTCATCACGCCTGAGATTTAATTTAACTTATGCACAGCGTACGACGGAATATTTCAAGGGACAGCAAATTTAATTAACTTTTTTCATGAAAATTTAAATTTTATATTCACAGGAATCCAGATTCCGTGACGGTTGTTATTTTTAAATTTCGTTAACTGTAAGAAAGAATTATCTTTGGGGAACTGGATGATAAGCAGTTTTTTTTTTTAATAATAAACAATAAACACAGTCAACAACAAATTAAGTTAAGCACTGTAAATAAATGCGGATGGATAGCTTAAGCGGAGTGCAGACCATTTGTAGTGCAACATAGATGATGTTACATAAAACCATTGTATTAAGTTATTTTTATTTGAATTACCATGTTTGTAAGATGTCTGTAAGTCACGCTACACTGGTAATTCTGCAATTAATACTATTCTATTCTAAATTCAATGGCATTTGTTTCGTTTGTCCATGTTCAACTGCACTTAATGTAATTATATTGAATTATCTTTAAAAACAAATTTTTACTCATTAATAAACGCGTTTGTCCAAGCTGTCGTTGTTTCAATTAAAATATTGATTGAAGATACAATATCCGCGATTCGGGGTGGCAATCCCGCCATGGAAAATTAACTGAATTTCAAACACGAATGGGTATGGCGACATTATTAAATAAGTTCGACGTGGGGCTCCGCTTTGCCTCAATATAAATTTCCAATAATTTCCATGCAGCATGAATAATACATGAGCATTCGATATCACTAATGACACCTATTACTTTTATACCGCGATCCGGGACCGACAATTGCTGTCGCGAATTTGTGATTTAACCCCATGGAACGCTCTGTTTGGAAACTAAATTCTGTGATTTGGATGGGAAAAAGTTGTTTGTAAATCTTTTTCATGTTTAAATTGTATTGAGGAGTAATATTTTCTGTGACATACTGACAAACAGCGCCTAACGATATCATAATTGGAGTAGTTTTGCCAAGCTTTGAAATAAAATTGGTCGGTGACTTCAAAGCCAACGATTTGTACTGACAGAAAACTAGGTATATGTATGTGAGTTGAACTTTTCTACAGTAGGTAAGTTTAAATAATCATTTATCATCGCATATACAAGGATTAGGTTACAAACATACGATTATCGGCTCGTTACAAATTTTTCAAGCACTATTTCCCTACAATCCCCATCCAAATCAAACTTTTAACTTTGTGCCGAATATAATTGGAGCTCCGAACTATAGTTGTCGCTCCAAAAATTCCTTATGGTGGCCCATATCGTTTTGGTCCTACGAGTCATACATATTTTTGCTATACTTATTCTTTTGTTAAACAATAATACCCTTATCTGAAATGTGTGAATGAAAATGGTTGATGAAATCTCCCAGTATGATTGAATTAAGCTGGTAAATTATTGGTTTCATTTTAAAACACTTTCAAGAATATGAAAATAAACTAATTCATAATGTAAAAGATATAAATTATATTATTATAATATTTATTGATACTGAATATTTGCGCTCGTTTGTGCTTCGACTATATTATGGCAAACACAAAGGATATTGGGTTTCACATTAATTGAGTTGATAATAAATAGCCAAATTGCGTCCTGGATGGTATGGACGGGCGGAACAAAATCGGGCATGCAAACAACATTTTCCAGCCATTTAAGCGACGAGCATAGTAAACTCACCCCTAGGTTAATGGCGTAGAACACAAAATTCTAAAGCAACATTTTTCTCATTAGAATGCGCTTTTAGTAAGTGACTGGTGGGTGACGTAAAACTGTTTTTAAGAAGATTAATTATTGTGGAGTAAGCTCTTTTCTGTTTATTAGAGTAGCATAGTAGACGGAGAATGAACTTTTGTAAGCTCTTTATCTGCCATAACACCATTATGAACCCTTTACTACGCTACCCCTGGGAACGTTTCTTTCTTTCAGAAAGGCTAGGCTTCATCAAACGTGGTAGAAAAATTTAGGTTGGAAGACTTCACACCAAAGAAGTTTCACCCGAATATATTGTCTTTCCTCACTTAAATTACCACATTGAAAGAGGTTTTTGGAAATAAACCATGCGTTTCGTTATATTTGTTATAAAAAGTCCGATTTGTGCTTATATCAACTGTAAATTATTATTTTTACCATAAAAACTAACAGATACAGAAACTTAAAATGATTGAAATATGAAAATAATACATTATTAATAATAACACATTACTGTTATCATGTATACTTATTGGCTTACCTATTGAAGAAGACGAAGAAGAAGATGAATGAAACTGATAAAAAATCTATACTAAAATTTAAATAAATATCTCGTTAACTGGACAAGTTATCGCATGTTATAAGGATGGACAGATACGTGTTTCATAGAGAGACGTGTTTTATAAAATTATGCTAGTATAAAGATCAAGAAGATTATTTTGTGGCTAAAAGTAGAGATTTGTTTACTAGTTTTCTATTCAGAATCAGATGCTTTCTCAATGAAATGAACTAGGCTACGTTCATATTGAAAATCGCAGTTAAAGAGTAAAAGTTTTAATAATAGTTCAATACATAGTTTTAGAGTGATTGAAACCGGAAAATTCAAACGATAAAGCGAGTCCCCAACTGAATAGCAAATTTAATAAAACCGACGTTAGAAGTATAACCGACATAAAACTCTATTCAAAAAGAAATTTAACGTATTTAAAGACGAGAGTAATACCGAACAAGGTAAAGAGTGCCGTCTAGACACCCTGTTCTTTCCAGCATACTCTTTGATCTAGATTTTCTTTTATGAAAAAGTAGCAAATCGTTTGATCATGCGGCGATCATAAGCTCATGGACATCTGCTACTTATCGAAGAGGACTGTAAGGATGCATGTTTAGTAAATAAAACCTAAGAATGTTAAAGGCAGTTCAGATTGAACAACCACGTACTAGATAAGTAAAACGAATCAAGCATTGCATTTTTTTTATTTTACAATAGAATATAATGAAATTTATCAAAGTAATACACCACTCGAAACTATTATATTTTACTCATTATATCTATTATTACTCTTATTATTTCAACGGTACAAACATACGGTACCCAACACGATTTCAAAATAATATAGGAAAAGGACAAAGTAGAATGCAATACGTGATGGCCCATTTACGGCGGGAAGGCGGTATCACGTAAGCGCGTCGCGTCCCTCTTAACAAGAGAGATGTGAACCGCGAGCCAACGAGCGTGTAAATCAAAATCGACGAGCATTTCTGTATCTTGATACTGTCACTATTTTATATTATACAAAATGGTGCAGTCAGTTAATCTGGTATTAAATCTGCTACATAAGCTAAAACAGAAAAGTTCTATTCAAATATTTGGTACTCCTAAATATTACAATTACAGAGTATCAGATATACTATGTGCATTTATACTATTCGTATTGTGTTATTACTATGTCTACCTACTAACTCATAGAACTAGGACACCCTTTCTGGTCCATTTATAAAGTCACTTTCAAAGTCAAATAAAATGCTGCTTCATTGCATTCCTTCACAGACGAATCACATACACATAATATTCCAGGATCCACAAAGTGGTTTTATAAAAAACTGTAAGTATATAAGATAATGACCGCGATTTCATCCCTCGTTTGGTTTATCGTATTTTATCGTCACGGGCTAACGGAGTAAATCACAATTTCGAAACTCCAGCGCCCTTTGAGTAAGTAGTTGGTTGTGATAAATATTGGAGATTGTAACCAGTAAATATTCTGTAAGACGATCATATTTTAAAGATAATAAAACCCACATTCTAACCAAATGAATCAAAACATATCAAGAAATGAAGAAAGAAGTCTGAAATAATATTGGCTACAAGAAACGACAGCGATAATAGTTGACAAGTTATTAGTTATTCCTAAATTAGTAATAAGAATTACAGTTGCATTGAAATACATATTTATATAGCTTTAACAATAGATGTTGTGCCCCTTGTTCCAAAAAAGCGTTCACTCAACTTGCTGCTACGGCGTCGAAATTTACTTAAAAAATTGTGTCGGTGAGACAATTGACGCCTGTGTCACACATAATATAGCAAATAAATATATTGTGTTCATATATTTGTGCAGGAGTGAATAGCAATATCTTCTTTATTTTGTTACTTGTGATCAACTGACTTCGCGAACACGCTTGAAAGTTTTTTATACACACTTGTCCCACCGAGAAAATGTTTTATCAGGATGGGAAAAGTATGACTCACACACAAAAACCGAGTTACTTGTTTAGTAAGCATAAACGATAATGAATATGTTTAAATTCAGGAAATAAAAAAGTAAAAAGGTCTAGATAATGTAAAACAAGTCCAGCCGCTTTTGTCGTTATTGTCGGAATTACATTCACTGGCACCGGGATACTGCCATTAATCCTGTAGATAGTTCCTGCGTTGAAATAGAAAATTAAATTTAGTCTAACCTATTATCTAGAACAGCGTTTACCTTGATTTGTTCTGAAGAATCAATCCTACTAACGAGACCTAATCTTACGAGTATAATTGGTTTTCCACAATTTCGTTTTCTGAATAATCAAGTCCTCATGGCCGCGCAGCGAGTGTCAATTGTAAATGATTGACAAGTAAAGCCGCGCCGGTCTCGGCCGGCAGCTGATTCGGCAACTAACTAACCTCTCTACTAATAAAGTAAAACAGCATTATTTTCTAGGAATACTTATCGAAGTAATGGATTTTCATGATAATAAAGAGATATCCCGACAGAATTTGAATACACAGCTTCTGCGTATTGTGTATGGTAGAATTTATGAGGGAGTCCACTGAGCGCTAAGCGAAAGTTGCATCTATGGTTTAAATAACGGAAGAAATAAATAGTCCTTTACCAACCATTCAACTTCTTAGGTAATAAAACGGACACAAATCAAAACAATATTAAGAGTAGGTATACTAAATTGATTTATAATGAAATTCTGTCAACCCATCGAAACATTGGGGTCCCCGGAGGATCTTGATTGAGTAGTAATGAACTGAATCTCAGGGTAATTCACGAAACAAGTTTTGAAATAAATCCAATGTGATGTTAGTTATTGAGTTTCAGAAACGAGTATTGACGAGTAGGTATGTGTATAAAAGATATTTTTATTTTATTTCGTTCAAGGATTTAACGGATATAGACATTTTATTTGTTGATGAGTTAAATGGATGGTAAGTATTCAATCCGTTTATAACCTAACTTGACACTTGATATACGAAGAATAGAATCTATTATTATCTTGTCGTAAAATAAAATATAGAGAGAATATAATCCATTTTTAAGTCAGACTTCGCCGAGCTGAGGTGAATTCAATTTCCAGGATTACTTATTGTCGCTGAGCCGAGCCGTTACTTATCTTCTTTTCTAGCTCAATAGTCGGCATAGTAGCTAAAATATTATATCATCATACAAACAAGAGCACAGTACAATAATTTATTTACAGACACTTCAGTTTTATTTATTTATTTATTATAAGGGAGAGCTTCTGACTTCGCCCGCGTAAAATATCGTTAAAAAAACAGCCTACCAAAGAAAAGGCAGGACGACGTTTGCCGGGCCAGCTAGTTTAAAAATAATTTTCTTAGCAAAATGTTAATAATAATACTCACTATGAACGAGTTTACTAACTTGGTTTGGGATAAGTAGAAAACAATTAATTGTAATTTCACGAGTAATTACCTATCTTTAACATTTTTTTTTTGTCACCAAGCTTACAAAACACCACACACGACATTGTGTGTAAGTGCCGTCCACAACAATGGCACAACTGTGACTCGACTCTTCACTGTTTTGTTCTGCCGCTATTCTTCTTGCTGACATTATTACTTCGCCCTTTGTCTTCCCCAGGTCGGGAAACTTGAAAAAAACAAACGTCAAGTGGATACGAGATTTTTTTTTAAAGTATATCCGACACCACTTTTCGCAGATAAATTGTAATTAGAAACCAAATGCTAATTTAGTACGATTGGTTCAAATTCCAAATAAAAACTCATAGCGGAACCCTGTAGAAAAATATGTCTATATCAAAAACAATTTTGCGTAACTTTACTGATACTGATTTCAAATCAGTAACTAATTTTAAGGTAATGTAATTTGATGTTTTTTATATATTACTTATTTTAATACTGTTTCATGACATTCTTCAAGTGTGCC
>DWLO01002297.1:0-12838 GCA_018245335.1 Dalla quadristriga | reverse complement strand
TGCCCCGGCTGGGGATCGAACCCGGGACCCACGGTTCGTTAGTCAGGGTCACTAACCAACGCGCCACGGAGTCGTCTTATTGTCGTCTTATTGAGTCGTCTTATTGAATATTTGTCCTAATGTCCACAGCGAAGAAGTTGGGCGAGCAATGCTTCTACCGACAGACGTGTCTCGCGTTCGATCCGCACGCGTCCTGCGTGCAGGTCAACCACAACGCGTACTGCCAGTGCGAGCCAGGCTACCACAGCACCAGCCACTCGCGCCCCACCAACCGCGTCTTCTGCACTGAGGGTATGTCAGCTAAATTGTTTGAGAAGTTACAGCGGAAGGCTCTACATTCATTTCCAGCATCGGACTGCCACAAGGCTTTTCACATCTATCTGTGAACATAGAGCGCGAGACGTTTCCTCGAAATATCTATGTATTCGTCAGCTTTTAAAGGTCCTCTGCTGGACATAGGCCTAATCGGCGCTGCTCCATCCGCTCCTGGACATAGCTACCTGATTTTAAGCTGCCCCAACAACCGCGTCTTGTGCACTATGGGTAAGTCAGCAAAATTGTTTGACAACGACAGACATAATTAAAGGCAGGAATATTTTTGAACAAACGCAGATAGGTACTTCGTTAGAAAAAGTTGAGATACTTGCCAGCCCGGAAGGGTACAAACGCAACTCTCACCTGATCAACTTTATTTTTGTGATAACCATGATTTAGGCACGGTCAATGTTCTCATTGCAGACTTGGTGCTGCTGACAGCGGACATGCCGACGCTGCTCGGGGTGGCGTCGGGCATCTTCGTGCTGGCCGGGCTGCTGTGCATGGTGCTGCACTTGTATACCCGCGCGCGGTACCACCCCGCACACCTGGCAGACGCGCGCCTCACGCCACCCTGTCTCTACTCGCTCAACGACACCGGTGAGTACGGCTCATTCGCGCTCAACAACGCTTGTGAGTCCGGCTCATTCATGCTGGAATAATGGAACCCATTATTTCAGCATGGTGCTACACTACCGGAAAAAGCTGAAGGTTAAAAGCAAAAAGGTTTGAAAATCGTAATGTTACTTTTGAATCTGCCGACAATGGTCGCGTAAAAATAGAGTAATAAATCAGAAATTTTCCAGTTAGTAATATTTATTACTTGATTTTAAAACATGGTCAAAATCGACATTTAATCAGTTGAAAACATGTGGTCGCATTCCAGGAGGCACGCTGAGTGCGACGCGCGCGTCCTCCCGCGCCTCGTCCCGCAGCGGCTGCACGTCCGGCACTCTGGAGCTGGAGGGCTCCCGGCGCGAGTCGCGGCGCGCGGCATCGCGCGCAGGTGCGGCGCGCTCGGCGGCCATCTTGCTAATCTCGCGCCACCTGAAGGCCGTAAGGGATGGCGGCGCGCACCCGCCCATGTGCGCCGCCAAAGGTGATCCGGATGATGTATGCAGCGCGGCCCCGTACTGCACGACTCGGTGTTCGAGCGGTGGGCGACGCGACCTCCTCTAATGCCCCGGCTTCTTTGCAAGGAACTCCTGGATTTCGTACAGCACTGAGATTTTAAGCGAGACGTTGAACCGCAGATAAATTCTTTATTAAATTAAGCTATTGAACCGAGGACAGTTACTGTTATTAAAGAACGGTAATTCAAGTTAGTAACTGATGCCGATTTTGACAGTTTTGGATATCCTATTTTTTATGGGTTCACTTAAAGGGCATTCGGGGAGTGTCTGCTTGGGTTCGCATGTGTGTACCACGTCGCTCGTGTCCGTTAGATGTCGCGTTTTGGTGTTAGCGGCCACGGAGCGACGGTCTGCGACTGCTCAACGCGCGTGTCTTTGCTCCAAATGTGCTCATGTGTATAAGTGTGCGTAAATTTACTTTGCTAAATCTTTAATCGCATATTTTAAAGTCAAATATTACTGGTAGCGGGTCAATGGTCTTCAGAAACGTTCTTTTATTATCGCTAGTAAGCAAACTCACTGACTATAAAATAATTGACAGTGCACAGGATCATTACGGCATCATCCTAAATTTTTTAAAGATTAACAAAACGTTTTTGTTCCAAAATCTTAGTATGCTAAATTTTAGTACTTACCTACCATAAATTCAAAACTGTTTAAACAAAAAAACCTAATTTGTCTAATATCTTTTTGCTACGAGTAGTTGGCTAGTTCTTTTTAAACATTGGTAATGAAGAAAATGTAACCACAAGATTTACTTGATACTTGCTGAATTTAATTCAAGGTTCGAGCGAGAGCATACGCGAACACGAGACGACCGACTTAGAAATGTTAAACTACAACTGTTTACTGCAATACATAGCGCACCTGGACAAGACACAACGAGAACATGTATTAGAATTGGAATCAGGTGACTCAAAATTTTAAGAAGAAACGATTGCCGTAAGTTGTCAGTCGCAGGACACTACCCGCTCTTCGCGTGGCGCGAGCAAGATGGCCATGGTTGTTTGTTCTTCCTTCTCTATCTTTCAGTCGGCTTCGTATCGTTTTGTTTAAGAAACTGAAGATCGCATTAACCTTACACCACACATTGATAACTTTCAATGACTGAACAGGTATTTCGTTAAACTTATTAAATATTTAAACTTACGCTTTTGATGATATCAGGATTAAACTGATTAATTTAAGCAGAGGCATTGATGGATTGAGCCTCGACGACTGCAACTTACGCAAACACTTTATTATGATATAGCAAGACGCTCAATGCTTGTAATGTGAAACAGTATGTAGCTAAGGTGAGCCAGAGCTTCAGTTTCCAAGCCAAGCACGTTTGCTTCACGCTTCCGTCTGTTCACACCTGTGTTGGTTCTGCATGTCAAAGTTGTTTGGTCAACAGTTTCATGTTGTGTTGTGCGTGTTTGTACAAAAACTACTTACATCAAAGCTACTTCACGAGTGTTTAAAATGTCATAATGTCTGATTGTTATTGTCATATTTTGATAATTTTTCCCTATAATCTCTACCTGGAAATAAAGCATGTGAAATATGCATATACAGGCTGTATATTAAGTAAGCTATCAGTATCGGCTTGGTAGAATTATTTTGTACATCATTAAGTGGCATGTTGCCTATGTGTCGTTTATACTTTTGTCTGTATGATCATGTACGTATTTTGATTTAGATGTAAGGTTAACATGACAATAACTGAAACTGGATTTATTCACGGATAGCTTATACCTACTAGATATGCTACGTTTTAAAAGGCTTCACAGTAACTCTTCACCAGAATCCACACCACAATGAATCCTGTCGTGGACCAAAACATGGAAACGCAAGCTTTCACACTTCAAACGAAAACATTAATGATTATTTATAAAACCTTGGATTTTCTTACGCTTTTGCACCTAGACATGCAAGTAATAGGTACGTATCGCAGCAGCTTGACACGCATTATTGGGTTTTACTTTGAGGATGGTTATAATCGCACATTAGTAGCTTAAAATATGGAATTCGGCGCAGTCTAACAACTTATGAAAATCCAAGGATTGCCAAAGGTATCCCTTAATTTTGTCATAGATCAGTCTAACTTCAGAAACGTAAATAAAATAAATAACGGGTGTATAAGCCGTTCTTTAATGCTCACTGAAGTCGAAGGTAACATTGGGAAACAACAAACCCAGACAGGAATGAACTATATTCGTGTCGCAGAACCCCACACAGGCACACAGCATCCACACCATTCCGGTTGAATCGGGAAGGCTCTTGCAAGCTAAAAGCGCAAATATCTTGATTATTTGTTTCTGCCTTCTTGCCTTCTTCTAATGTTTATGAATCTATTGGCAGGAGGTAGTTCATAAAACGGTAAAGAAATTTTTGTATTTTGGTCAACAGACGTGATTGCCTGCACTTGGTGCGCCACAGGAGGCTTCCAAAATAACAACTGAAATATGTTGTACATAGGACTATTTGAGGCTGGTTCTAAGTGCACATGGGATGACCCTCTAACAACGAAACCTTGTAATGCTTAGCCACTTCCTGCTCACAAAACGCATTAAAGACAGGCTCAATCTGATGCTGTCGATCTTCTAAGCCCTAAACACAGGCTCAATCTGATATCGTCTATCCTGACCAGGTTCGAGACGTCCAAGTTTAACTTCGGTGCAGAGCAGCTCGTCCTCCATCCGGAGTTACAGCGCGAAGCGCTGGGAGCGCGAGCGAGAGCAGAAGGAGCGGCGGCAGATGAGCATGCGGCTCGCGCAGCTGCACGACAAGATGGCGGCGGGGCGAGAGCTGCCGAAGCACGCGCCCACGCCGTCGCCGCGCTCGCCCAACAACTCCACCGACGGGCTGCTTCCCGCTGTGTGCGAAATTAGAGAAGTGAGTCGTTTATTGCTGGCCAGTGCGAGAATCTTGAGCGCAGAGCTAAAATACATTTAATTGGTGCACGCAGAAGCACGCCCGAAGCGGCGAATAAGTTGTTTGAAGGAAATGTGTAGTGATATGCTCGGTTAAATTTCATCGATACGGCTTCCGTTCGTCACACTGCGATAGGCAGTCGGTAGGTCGGTGTTAGTCTTGCTGTAGTGGATAACTATCCCTTACAGCCAGTTACGTCGTGTACTTTGAGACAGTAGCTATGACATGACGGAGTAGCACAATAAAGTTTAGGTAGTAAAGGCGGAACCGCGAGCAAAGTCAAGTTTTGTTATATAACGTGTAATTTAAAGCCAATTTATAACTCCCTCCATTCCAGCTGGTGACAAATCCGGACCAACAGCTGCAGGGCGTAGACGGGCCGTGCTCCAGCTCCTCGCTTTACTGACAGCCGGCGCGCCCCGTCCTGCGCTCCATGGACTCCCTCTCCTCGGACGGCTCCCCGGCGATTGCCTGGATGTAGCCGGCATCCCGAATGGATGACCCGGGACCCACCTGAACGTAACCTTACCCGGGTGGATCTGCCCCGGGAGATGTCTGGATGTAGCCAACCAAATGGATACGTCTGAATGTAACTAACCGGATAGATCTGCCCTAGGAGTCCTAGGACATACCCGGGAGCAGCCTAGCACGGATTTAATCTTTCCCGGGATAAGTAGATAGGTATTTCTCGATCGGCCTGACACGAGCCGAACGTAGTCATGTCTCAGCTCCAGGGTCCAGCCAAGGTAGATAATTCCGAAATTGACCGGCTATTTCTGGACCGTCCCGAAGCGATGTAAACTGATTGATCAGTTCAGAATGAAGTATAGCTGCAATTTTACAAATTTCCGGGCTGGCCTTGACATTGGAATCGGAGTAAGACTAGTTCGTTAGGCTAAATCGTTGGAAAAGTATAGAATTCTATTTTAAATTGGCTCATGCTGGCCGTGAATGTTTCGGCATCCAGAGCATTAATACCCGAGCCGATGAAGCATAGGGTCGAGAAACGTTATCGACAAAGCTACCACATGCTAAAATACTTAAATGAAGTGCAGTATTACCGAAACTTTGCTATCGACTGACACGTCAACTCGACGCGTGCAGTCTCCTGTGAATGAGTAAGAATCTACCGACGTTATTGGGAGTGTTAAAGTTTAGTCATGTTTCAATGGGGGTTTTTTTAAAAGCCGGCAAACCGGGCGAGCGCCGGGCCGCGTATTTGGAAACCATTGCTGTATACAACGCTGTGGTGTGCTGTAGTGCGCATGCTGTGATAAACAATGGTTTCAAAATACGCTGCCAGCTGGAATGGCAGTTAGTCGAATAACGCCCGATAAAGCACAATATTCAAATAACCCCGAACGAAAGCATTGTATCGAATTTGTAGTTAATAAACTAACGCTGTACTGTACGGATCACCCTCGTCGTAAACATGAGATTTTGAATTTCATCAAACGTGATTTTTTTAACCGAACAGTCGATGACTACATTCAGATTTTTCAAACTCCTGTAAATGGTAACATTGCGTAAGTTGCGTCTGGAGATAGGTGGGGGTCTGTGGCCAACCCCGGATTTTACAGCTGCCATAGGTAAAAATAATGGAACGTCGATGGAAAATAGAAATGGCCATGCACAGGAGTTCGTAACATCTTAAAGTGGTAACTTATTGGGCTGACTTTACCTACATACGTGTCTACGGTCTAGTCTACGGACTAGACTGCTCTCTAAATCTAGTAAGTGTCTAAATTTGTCCTGAATTTGTTGTTTGATTGTTCCTAATTGTCATCACAGTAACAAAGCGCTTTGAGCTGTTCTAGATTGTAGCTCTGAGCGTGCCCACCCCAAGAGAACATCTAGCGTGAAGGGACATAAGGTTATAGACTGTTTGTTATAATATTAATTTGTGTATATTTATAGCTAAACTTAGGTTAAGTCGACGGGATTCGATGTGTTATATGTTCAAGTGGTAATAAGATATTAAAAATGCGTCAAAAAGGTCTATGTGCAAACTGTGCGATAATAGTAAGATTAGTAAGCTTATTGTTACGTTCGATTAGGTTTAATGTGTATTGTTTTACTGTTGTTAATGTTAAGTATGTATTGTTTTATTGTCGTTAATGTTAAGTATGTATTGTTTTATTGTTGTTAATGTTAAGTATGTATTGTTTTATTGTTGTTAATGTTAAGTATGTATTGTTAATATTAAGACCGTTTGTTATCGTATTTAATGGTCAAATTTATTTAATAGAGTAAGACTACTAGGAATAAAGAGTACCGCCGTAGTTCTTTCTACCTGTAGTCTTACTTTCGGGAAGTCTATTGCGAATAAAATTACCAGTAGTCCTGCTGATAGAACTACTGTTAGACTATTGGATTTATTTTGGGAAGATTATTGTTTGTTCAATACTTATTCAAGCGGTTCTTTAGTTTTTTTGAGTAGATAGTTCTTGTTGTAATTCAAATAAGACTCTTATGGTCTAGTTATTAGTAGGTATATTTATATACTTGAACTTTGTACAAGGTTTAAATGAACAGTGTTATAACACAACAAGTAAATAAAAGTTCCATGTAGTGAGTGTTTCGTCGACAAAACCAGTGACTTGACATTTTTTATAACGAGAACTGCAGTAACGAACACAGAAATCTCAAAACCGATATTTGTAAAGCATGTCAAAATAAGATCAGATTCCATCTCCTTGATGAACTTATTTTTAAACTTATTTAGATAAAGAAATAAACTAAGATTGTATAATTAAACTATTTCTTGAAGTTGCATAGGTCCCTTGCGCATTTGTGACACTTTTCTTTTAAGATCGGTCATGATTGCCCGTTTTATTTTTGACTAAAAATGATGTAAAAAAGCTTATCGGACACTTGACTATTCTCATAGTGCTGTTTACAATTTTGTTTTGATTTTAAACCACGTCACAAAGTTTCTGAATGCTGTGTACCTAGTCCAAATTTATTTTAACTACATACATTTTTTTAATCATAATTGAACGTTAAATGATTTGAGTAAACTAAAATTCTTTCAATACTTTTTTTCCTCACCATTTTTTCACTCACGATTCCCTTCACTTATTATAAATGATGGATAAAATGGGATAAATAGGATAATGCGATAAATAAATATGTAGATAGATTATCCCATTTCCGATAAATGAAACTGAAATTCTTATATTTTCTATCATTTCAATTGGAGATAGAAGGTAGATTAATATTTTTTACAAATTGTAAATAATACAGCTTTTATTTTTGTAAATGTTATTAATTTGAATCTAATAATTTAGATATTCGTACAAGGAAAACGAAACCGTTTAATTGTTAATCACGACGTGCCCATGTAGAAGATATTTTTATTAATTAAGTATAAACACAGTTATAATATGTATAATTAGTTACCTGTGCGAGGGTTAATAGAGCCAGTTAATATAAATTAATAGGGTTATATTTAACTGAAATTCGAGCAAATGCATGCTCATAATTATTGAACCGTAAACAATTTTTTAATAAAAGAGAAAACGAATTACTTGCATCTTAGATAAAAGCAAATTATTTGATCTAATACTTATATTCATTTAATTTACACTGGCTGGCATAATATTTAATGATAGCCAATTGTCCTCATTTCCGCAGATACATTTTGAATTATTGAGCTGACTAATAATATAATGCGTATAATAATGAGCTACAGATGACCAAAGTCCAAAATAATCTATATTATATAAAATACTTATTATATTTACTATCATTATCGGGTGGCATAGTTCGTGGGATCGAGTGCGCTTTTGTGTACAGACGACATAAATTTGACATGTGTCATGTTTTATTCCACCTGTTGTTGTTTTGATTATTAATAATAATTTAACGTTGTTGAATTTGTGTAATACTTACTAAGCCGGATAAGATATGTTTAATATTTCACTTCAATTAATTTGCGCAATGCCAACGTGGAGACGTCGACCCAAAAAAAATGTTCGTTCTAACGAATTATGTCAAGGCTAAGTTATTTCTAGTGATGGTGTGAGATGTAGGAATGAGCTCCCGCCTGCCTTAATGTTGAGGATCGAGTAGACGTTAGATAACACTTCAAACTCATGCATTCCTGGGGAGTACGTCTGCTATTTCAATCGTTTACCAATCGCGTGTCACTGGCAACATTTAAGGCATTTCCAGACGGAGCTGTTCAAACGAAACCCATTATTAAATCAAATTTTTATGAAGGTACTAGAATAGCGTTTAAAGTTGAGGTTAATTGGTTAGTAAGGCATAATTGATTAGTTTCTAGTACCCCATTTATCAGAGATAGAAGGAGACGGAATTACAGTGATTCTTTACGATTATAATCAAGGTTGGGTTTAGAATGTTTAATTATTTTTATTCAATTCGAATTCAGCTTAATACTTTATTCATAGTGTTATCTACAGGCCTACAAGTTATTTACAGGCTTAACCTAAAGCACTACATGTACAACAAACGTAAACTATATTTACTATTTAAGTACTGAAATAACAATCTTCAGAATAGAATAAATTTATTTTATTATTTGTGGGATTATTTAATATGGGAAGGGCCTAATGACCATTCTGGAACGATGCCGACACGAAGGAAATAGCAGAATCGGGGCCCTGGTATATCAACTGCTAATATTTACAAAAGTGGAGTGCGTGACTTTGACAATGCAAGGAAGCGAATGAGAGTTTTGTATCCGTACTTGTAAATAATAAATTAAAAATAATAGATCTATTTAATACAGCTGTGCCCATAGTTGAGTGAGCCGCTTCTGCCCATATAACTCGCGACTAGCGTTGCTAGGGAAAACGGCGTAAAATAAAATAGATACTAATAACTCCAATAATTCTTAGGAAAGATGTTCATTGCAATCATTACTCTTCTTTGTTAATTAATAATAAGTTAGCGAATAATACTAGCAAATTTTTTCTAAGAAATCGTTGAAATCTCTACTCTTCTAGGAAATAATAGACTATTTTGAATTTGGATGCTCAACTATGGACACAACGGGTGGTGTCCGCTTGCTAAAATGTTAATTATATTGGTTATGAAACTATGTGTAGTTCTAACGTTTTAGTTCCATGAAACAATGTCTACGATGCCTTTTAAATTTTTGATGTCCAGTATGTAATGCGTCTGTACATATTTATCAAATTGAGTCAGCAATGCAGTACGATAACACTAACTCGCTCTCAACCTAGACTCTACTTCTCACTTCATACAAGAACTGTCAAACTGTCAATTCTCGTGGTATAGCCTCAATTTATAACAGGGGTCTTCCTACGCATCCGCACTGTCGACAGTCGAAAGACGTGGGGGCCTACGGGTCTCTAGGTATCCCTTATTACCCGGGCAGATACTTCAATTTATCTGATGCGGTGACCAACATTGGAACTAACTGACGTTTTTTCTAAAATTTGTCGACGACAGCGACATTGCCAGCTGTCAGTCACCAGGTCACATTAATTTGTAGATCTATTTCGTCGACGAGCTCAACGTTGAGCGTGTTTTTAGCGAATTTCACTCCTACTCGGGTGCAAAAATGTAATGTTTTTAACATCCATATAGGCGAAATATCAATTTTCTTTTCAATCTGCTGATTTGTATGAAGTAATACCATGTAATATGTCTACTTACCGTTTATCTTGGTAAGTAAGTGTTTCAAGGATTTCCAACGCTGACTGCGACTTTGAATGGTTAAAGTATTTCCGTAACCTTTTTTATATAGAGAATCAGGAAGGGACCTTTCCTTTCGTCGTAATAAGCGATGGTAGGAACAGCCTTCAGTTCCTACCATCGTTAGCATCAAGATAATACATGGTAACGTTAGAACTGCAATATTTATATGTGTTATTAGGTCGTATCGTGTCGGTGTCGTGGTAATACGATTTCAAATGATTGACACACGGGCGTGCGTTCAAACTAGGTTGCTTTCGAATCTATTGGAACTAAATTGTATTGTACTGTAGCGACTAACTTATATTGTTGTTGTTTTGTAAACATTTTGTTTTTATACGTACATTTAGTACATTTGGATGGACCTTTTGAAATCAAATTTTCAACTAACGATTATAGTGCAGCTACAAAGTTCCAAAATAAGTTATTAGTTAATTGATTATCAAATTGTCACATATCAACTTGGATAAGTACGCAGTGAGTCTGCGTATATATAAAACATAGAACATATCTTTTGCTTGTGTTCATTACATGTGGTACTTAGCAACCTTAAGCGTGGAAATTTATATATCAACTTCCCATAAATTAAGTACCTACGTAGGCACTAATACTGAAGACAATGCTCCGTAACTCAATTAAAAAGGGTATGAGCATCACATTATGAAGTCGTCGTAAGAATTATATCGGTAGGTACTTTATAATATTATTTTCTTCGAACCTTAGATTGAACAATTAATCTAAGCTTAGAACATACCATTTTTAATTACAGCAGTTAACAAAAAGGCAGTTTTCTAATCAGTAGTTACAAGATTTCTTACAACGCGCAACCACAGCATAACGGTCATACACGGTTAAGGTTAAAACAACAAATCAACTGGGTACCTACTTACCTAAGTAGAGTGCCGTACCAACCAGAGCAAGTACCGACCCGCGGCCTATTTTTTTTTTTTTTTTTATATTTATAGCCAACGAACAAGCAGACTATAATTTTTTTTTTTTTTTTTATATTTCTTACCGACTGGACAACGATTGCGTATGCTGTTGTTATGCAACATGTCATGTGTATATACAACATGTTGGTGAATTAATTGATATTAATTATTGACAAATATGTTTTAATCTCAGAATACAGGTTTACATTTGTTTTATGTGAATCTCTGACATTTTACTTTATTTGACTTTTTATTTTATTTTGACACTTTACTATATTTTGACTTTTTACTTTAATTTGACATGTATTTCTGAGTGTATTGCATGGCAATTCCTTACTTTATATTTTGCCTAGTTCTGTAATTTTATTTGATGACATTATTAATCAATGTAATTGGTGTATCCGTTTTGATTCATTCAATAAATAATAATAATAATGTTGTAATTAAAGTTGTACCCATTCGTCCGATGCGATACGGCCTGATACCCAACATTTGTACGTTATATTATAATCGTGATAATAAAATAAATGTAGATACTCGTTCATAATGTGTTTAAACTGTTCGTTGTTTTGCACAAAATACGAGGACATTGATTTTAACGTCGATTCTGTTGTGTTACGCCAATAAATAAACAATGTGATTTGTTGTTTTCTTTTTCTTCCTGACAAATTCCACAAGATCTCTAAATTTTTTTTTTACACCCGTAGACAGACCCCCTCGTAGGAAAATTTCGTGTAGAAACTTGAATGGTTGAGTTCTGCAATGTTCTCAAACGCGAGTGAAGCGCCAACCTGCATAGCGCTGTCAGCTTACTGGATTTTTTAATTTTTATTTTTTAATTTATAAGAATAAAAACAGCTTATAACTAACACAATAGCTACATTACAGAATTTTCGAAAATCGAATTAAAGTTATCCACATATTAAATTACTTAGTTAATTAATTAGTTCCTAGTACTGTATGTTATGAATAAAATATATACATAATATAACATTTTATAATAAATATAGGGACACAATATACTAATACTGTGTCATACTAACATATTAAATAGGACCTTAAAAACTATGCAATGACAATGTTTCGTCATGCAGAAGCCTGCGAGTATGCGTCACTCAATTTGAGCCCATGTCTTATTGGGTCTGTATTATGTAGGTGTAATCTTTGGAACTACTGACCCGATTATAAAAATCATTTCACTGATAGAAAGCTGTAATATCCATGAGTGGCATAAGCTTTATTCCATTTACAAAAATGAAGGAATACATATGAAAATTTAATGAAGGTGATAAAAATCGAGCTATACAATTTAATTGTTGCGTTGTCAAAACAAGGCGTTGCCTAGCAACCGATGATAACCATGTATCATAAATGAATTATACTGTTAGTGTTATTCCTGATTTTTTTTTTGTATGAGTGTTGTGTATTACTAACATTAGTTCTAAGTTGCAATTGTTACTAACGTCATGTGCAAGTCCGAAAAAAAATATTTTATTATTATTACGCTTCGGTTCGACAATAATGCCGGTACGGTACAGTGTGCCAAAAATCTGACTACGCTGCGATAAATCGTGATAGCCACTGATAAATTGTGATGTTAGTAAAGATTATCGATGCTCGGTTTATTTCGAGCGGCTGTTCCAAGATTAAACATTCAGAAATAAATACGTGTGGGTAGAAATTAAGCATACTCGACGCCCCGCTCCGCCTACGTACTGTAAGGAGGAAGTGTTTAGAATTACATTTTAATAACACTTTAAGAGTTCTGGTCTGGTATAGTCAGGGGCGGCTTAACCTATAGTGCAGGGTGTGCAATGCACACGGGCGCCGCGGCGCTCCCTGAGACAGCTAAGA
>DWLO01002296.1:0-12838 GCA_018245335.1 Dalla quadristriga | reverse complement strand
TTATAATATAATATTTATTATGTAATTATTAATCAATAGAGAATAGTGGAAAAGAAAAATAAAGCATCGTTTCTATAGCATACTTTAAATTCGGTTAAGAAGTGTTGTGCTACTTCAATCAGTGCGACTCGAGGCCATTTCTGGAACCAATCCATAGTAGATCCTGATATAAGCCCAGGGAACTTAAGCGCTCGACTTCTGAACTTTTCTCCAACCTTATAAAACAAATGGTTTTAAAATGAAGTATATTTATTCGTTACCCTGCCATAGTTTATCATATAATGAAAATTAGATTACCGGCGAGAAACAAAGCACTACATGTAAATTGGATCGGGAACGCATGATAAAATATTCATACAAAACGTCAGGAACAGGAATCCTTCTTGGAGCATACTTCTTCATAATCGGTGTAAGCTCGTTTAAAATTTCATCTGGGTAATAAAATACTCAGTCAATATTTTGCAGTTTGGTAACAGACATTATACAAAAGTAACGTATTTTACCCATTTCGTCCTTCGGGAAAAGGTTAGCGATTTCTCCTGAACTAAGAATGTTATTCAAAAACTCTAGGAATTGCTCATCTTTTATATCGTTGTCTGTAAAAATGAACGTTATTCCCTGCCCTTGAAGGCCTGCTATACGATATAATATTTTTATGTCATCCATGAAGTTATTGACGTTGTACGACCTAAAATTCAGTAAATTGGTAATTGAAAAAACTACTTTAAATAGATTAAGATAGTCTCATTATAATTTAAACTTAGTATATTTATTTACCTGGTTAACGTAATTTGATAGAAAGAAAAATTGGCAATGTAAGAAGCCAGTTTGGTTAAACTTTGTTTACCGGATCCACCGACACCCACGAGCAGTGCGTTGCCGCTAAAAATATATCAGAAAACATTAATAAATTATCGGGTAAAAAAAACATCATCCGTCACTTCATTTTATTTTTACATTTTTACTCACCGCGGGGTATTGATAATTCGAGAAATAATAAACAGATGCACCATAGCGTCGTGGAAGAATACCAGATCTAAATGTGCCCCTCTTATTTGTTCATTAAACAGTTCTTGGAACTGTCCGAGCTTCATTAGCACGAAATCCCATCTATATAAAGTTAATATCATTGGTAATAATCCAATAAATTACGAATTGACAAAGAATTTTATTCGAACTATATTTAAACTTGTTTTGTACTACAAAACCTACGTTGGCAGTTCCTCATAGATCTTTGGCGCATCCGTACTAAAGTCTTCGTCTTCGTCACCCGTCGGCTCAACTGGTTCTCGCAAGAAGTTTACGAAAAACGTTTCTTGCTCCGGAAATTCAGTAACCACGTCTGGAATTTCCTGCGTCGCTGTTTTCCAGAAATTAGCAACAAACCAATCCTTATCATCGAAAGTTGTGAACCTGTAATGAAATGAATAGACAATTACGTGACTAAACTTGTTTTATTAATCTACATCTCTTATTTTTAATGTATTTTATTCGAAGCAGAAGTTGTCGCTTCTCCGAAGGACTGAGTAAAACCTAACAAAATAATGTATTATTTTACGCTTAAGATTTTAAAGTGTTTGGGACTTGTGCATTTGCATTAGATTTCAATTATTTGACTCAGAAATACTTTTATGTTATACGACCTGTCTGAAATAACGCGCAAACATTCGTGGAACCATAACTTGAGGGCAGTCTTAACAGACTGTAATTCTTCTTTCTTGATAAAAAGGATGCCTTCCCAAATACGCGAAAGATCTCGAAGATTGAACACATAGTGGAACTTGGCAGGCGTAGGTAACATTTTGGCCTATACAAATGTAAAACATTCATTAGAGTAAACTTTTTTAGTGGTAACTATCTCAAATATTGTTCCAATTTAACATGAATACCTTTGTTTGTTGCCAAATGACACGGGTAACAGGAACTAATCGAGGCATAAAATCAACAATTTTCTTGTCGAATCGTGTTTTACAGAAGTAACCAGCGCTTATTGTCTCTAAAATAAAATAAAATGCGAAATAATGTAACTTGTCGTTGAAACAAATGAATGAAGTAAGGTGAATAAATCTCAAAACTAATTAAAGTTGTTTTAAGGAATAAAGAATTACCAAATATTTTATCCATGGACACATTGCTTGGTAGAGTACAGTTGAATATATTAAATTGTCTTTTCAATCTTGGAGGGATGTCATTTCGGCCGCCACCTAGTTATAAAATATTTATATATCATCTTGGTACCGAAAATCCTTAAAAAATATAACTAAGCTGTTTTACTAACCAGGATGAATCATAGCCCCAAACATCTGGATATCAGCGATTATTATGAAATCTCCCGGTTTATCCAGAGAATAAAAACCACCACATTCCATCATTTGACGGACTATTTCGTTTGTAACCTATTTTAAAAGGATTCTATTACAAAACGATTTCATTATACTACTATGATTTCTTTTCTATTAACACATATACTAAAATGTTATCTGACTCCATCTGACTCTGACTGAGAGCAAGGCTCAGCTTAAATTTCAATAATATTATTCTCATTAAAAATATATTTGGACAATGTCCATAGTACAACAAGTATCGTAAAAAGAGTTTGCGTAAGTTTTTAAACAGAATGAAAATCGTAATTACCTGGTCACCCCATTCGTTCACTACTGGCATGTTAATGTCGTCAACAAATACCGTCATTGACCTGCCACCAGGCGGTCCATACGTCATTCCTACACGCTTTTCCACGTACGATTCAATAATCCTCTGAAAATTTAAATCAGTATTTATATAATTACTTGTGAAAGTTTAAAAAACATTTAAGTGTGTGTTCCATTTTTAACTTACCTGAAACATATTTGGAGTGGTGGCCGAAGAAAAGTTTATCATTTTGAATAGTTTGACTTCATTATCATACTTCTGCATGTAACTCTTCAACATAACAGTCTTCGCCGTGCCCTGTTCTCCAATGAGCAGAACAGCCTTATTCTGCTTTGCAATCGTTTCAATAAGAAACGATATGCACACGTTATCAACATTTGGAACTAATATAGAGGCATACTCCGGAATACTGTCAGGCGGATAAATATAATCTTCGACTATTTCTGCCCTGTGTCAAGAGAAGGATGTCAGCGGTCTAGCTAAGTAATATTTCGGAAACATAAATATACATACAAATATTTTACAAAAAAAACTGGTCAAAAAGCAACAGTTACCAATGTTGCCATACGCCTGTTTCATTGACCATATACTCAAATGGCATCACCCACTCTTTAGATTTAGCACCCGGCCAGTCCATTTTAACTGGCAACTTAGTCATAAATTCTGCCATGCGAGTTCTGGCATCAAGTTCCAAAACAGCCCCCAATGACCACATCATGGAAAATATGAATAGCCTCTCCAGATGCCGGTCGGTGTGCAGTTCTGTGAAATATCAAGGTATTTAAAGAATAGGTAATTTAATTGTGTATTAGACTACCCAAATTTATTTTTACTTACTTCCCCCAGGAATCTCAATTTGGAGTAAACCTATCAAAACATCTATACATTGCCTGCGGATCAAATTAAATTATGGTTACATTTGTTTTGAAATATATTTGTTGTTTATACTTTTAATCATATTACCTGATGTATATAGCCTCTAAGAGTTTCATTTTGGCAGGAAGCTTCTGTTGCACATATAGATGAACTTCATCATAAACTTTATTAAACGCGTTTCGTAGCGTATCCGCTTCTTTCTGAGATCTCTTTTTAAGCCAACCCTTTCCAATTTAAACGTCATTCAAATCAATATCAAAGAAGAATTTATACCATAGTGGAGTAAAGTAAAGACTTAATAAGACACAAATAAACGATGATTCACGTGATTTCACCTCTAATATAGGCTGCCATTTCAAAACAGATGATGACAAAAATACCATGCCCATTCGGCTCACAGTAGCTGGCGAAGCGTTGTCTACATTGTCAGGCTCGAATACAAGCTTACTATTTTGAGCCATAGATATACGGTCACCATTAGCTAAAGTCAATGTCTTATTATCATCTAGCACTGAATTCAGATTTTCTATCCATACTGCATCGACAGGACCATCTGCGATAGTATATGAACTATTTTAAGCTATTTGGTAAAATAGGTATTTGCACGTTTATTAACGTAAAATTTGTCGTTTTAAAAACCATAATATCATATTTAGATAACAATGACATACCTAATACAATCCATGTGGTATCAGATTTTTTAACTTTTAGTGCTCTTCTCCAGAGTGTTGAGAAAATGCCATCCGTCCAGTCATTGGTAGCAACATCCAAACGACCAAACATTTGTGGAGCAGTAATAGCCTAAATTTTACAAATAAAATATTATCTAGCATCTAGCTCGTCTTTTGTTATCTTATCTTCTAGTTTTATGACATTTTCAAATCAAAACTTCTACATGCAATATTTTACCTTAGGATTCATTCTCATTTCCTTGTGAGGTCTACCAACTTCTGTGAGTGCAGCCATCAAGGTGTGAATACATGTTGTCTTACCAGACCCTGTCGGTCCCATAGTCATCAAGCCATGTCGCACCAATGATGTTTCATAAAGCTGAATTATTTTTAAATTCCAATCAGGATGATTTACTAAACCTGTTCTTTCTGTCACGAGTGTGATTGCACGTTGCATTTCCCTAAAATAAGTAATGAAAAAAATGTATATCTACAAATGTAAAAAGAATACATATAAAAATACAAAACAACAACAACAACAGTTATAAAAAATTATTTAAGCTAAAGCACAATATTGAAATTGACAAACTTGTGCACTGTTTGACTCAGCTTTATTCCAGGGAACAGATCTTCAATTAAGGATACAAACAGGGGCTCATCTTCGTCCACTAATTTAGAAACGTTCATCTCCCTAAGAAATTAAAACATGTTTTGATTTAAAATTTCCTCAACAGTTTGTTGCATAGCATTAAGCACTGAAAAAATCTAACTTTAAAACTCTCATCATTATGTTTTCCTCTGTACTTTCTGGATTGGCTCGTTTTTGAGATCCCATAGTTCTTAACACTGACAAGATATTCCGTAATCCAAAGTCATAATGAACTTGTTTTGATAGCTGCTCTTCGCATAGTTTATAGAGCGTAAAAAATTTACGAGCTGGAAAAATTAAATAGAGACTGTGTTATCGAGCACTTGTAAAGTGACTTTAACCAATTTTCTAGAATGACGGGCTGAACCTACTTACGTACCTACGTACTTACTGTAAAAACTATAGGTAGGTTGTTTAAAAACAAACAAACTTACCAAGCAATATATTTTCTTTGAAACCGCAACTGGCCAATTTCACTCGAATTATAATTTGCCTATCGGGCACCATCATAGCAACTGAGCGAAATTGTATTTTCAAATTTTCCGGTAATTCTTGCCGACCGGCATAACCCGGATTCATAGTGATAATAAATGCAAACTCTGGATTTAAACTCACTGTGTCTCCATCACTGCGAACATTGAAAAATTTGGTTTCCATTGTTACAGATTTATTCTGCTACGTAAGAATCAGAACAAATTATTCAAATACAAATCTAATATTTTCGCAGTATCGTTCCAATACCTAAATAAGAAGAATTCTTTCTTTTCTCGCCTAGCGGTAAGACATATGTAAATTTGCTGTGCTGCTACAGATAACACGGGCAACTCAATACGATTGAACTCGTCGAAACAACCCCAAGTTCCCGATTGTGCCAATCCTTTGTAAATACGTCCCAAACCTTAAATACGAAATGATGTCAATAAAAATGTTGAGCTCGATATATATTATAAAAGGTAAAAAATAAGAAAATCTTAAGAATTCAGCCTATCAATATTGTAAATTTCACTTTAAAAAATAAGGCGGATTTTGCGAAGAATTTCTTGATGAAATTCATTTCATTTAAATAAGATTATGAAATGTTACTGAATGTTTTAGGAAAAAATTTCATACCTCTGAAATCCATCTGATCTGAGCAATTGAAAACGATGACGAGTTTGCCAAGTGTGCGCCCCATATCCTTGGTAGTCTCCGTTTTACCAGTACCTGCGGGCCCAGCGGGGGCTCCGCCCATACTCATACCTATAGCTTGTGATAGCGTGATGTAGCATCTGTCTGTCAGAGGCGTAATGACAAGCCGCTCTGTAATTCCAAGGTACTCGTTCTGAAAAATTTTCAAAACATGAAATTAAAGCACCTACGAGACAAAAATAAGACAATTCCTTTATGAATTGATAAAATTTCTATTAATTTTAGAGGTAAATTTAAACCAGTCACCTGATATAAGAAATCAACATCGGTAATTGATACGATGCAGTCATCGCTGTCTTCAAAGTAGTAGAAACGGGCTTGTTTTTGCCATTCAAAATCGAGAGGTGTTTTAATCCTCATTCTGACCAAGTCATCGAAAATGTCCCTGAAATTTACAACCTTATTAGTATTAAAATTATATTAAATGTTCTTTTAAATTTATTACCATAATTTCGTACCTTTGATGCACGTGGATTGTGATCATAGTCTCAACACGGGTCCTATCTAATGGGACCAAGTCGGTTACTGTTTGATCAATAAGTCCGTTTAGTAAATCAAGATTTTTCTGATTTGTTAGCCTCATAATAAATCGATCAGCTCTCGCTTTTTTCAATGCATACTCTGCGTCGCTTGTCCATAAAATTTGCATTCCCAGTAATCCTGCCTGAAATTAACCCCCAAATTTGAGACCCAGCAAAAAAATAGAAAAACAGATAATTCAAGATATTCTTTAGTATCTTAATTTTAACACTAACAGTGTTAGATCACTTTTATACCCGTTTGAGAATAACCAAATTTTCACCATGAGCGAGACAGCTATTTCCACCGTGATCTATCTCGCTGCGACCAAATTTCGTAATTCCTTCGTCATGTCGAGAAAACAGTGCTACCCTCTAGTCTACTTAGTATTAGATATACAAGATTCAAGCTAATTTATTCTTATTAATAACCTGTCCTGGAAAGCTCCAAAATCCAGAAAGGAACTCAAATTCAGGATCACCAGCCATAGTTTGTGAAATATTAGCGATGAAATTGCGAACTGTGTCCTTCATCGTATCTAATAATGAGTTTAACCAAATCTGCAACATTTAACATTTATTAGCTTGGTACATTGGACGACCATAAGATTATAAGTACGAGCTTTATTTACCTCCACACCGCCAATACAAGTCACAGGTCTGTCCAAAGGAATATTCTCCCCGTTGTCGGAGTTCATGTTAACGATCCTTTCCTTATCATCAAAGTCTACAGTGTACATGGCGTCGAAAATACTTGGCAGATGAGGCTGTTTTTAAAATATAAAACGCAAAATATGAATAAACCGCGGTAAATGTTAGAATTGTATGCAGTAAATCATTATCAGCCAGTATTCATTTCTTACCTGAATTGAATGAGGATCAGATGCTTGTCCGAGGATTTCTAGCAACACAGGATCAGATACAAAGAAGAATCTGGGGAATATAAGTCTTTTCGTCTCTAGATAACCAGTGAGAGATTTCTGACACGCTTCCAGTTGCTCGAATAAATGTGGCAATAATTGTTTCAGCGTATCGTCAGAAACGCAAGTCTCGACGCAATTAATTATATCACGAGCGCGATACATGATTTTGACATACGTTTTGTCAATTGTCTAAAAAAGACCAAACAGTATTAATCATCTCACTCCTTTTCATATAAATAAGGTAGATAATAATATACCGGAGTTAGATATAATAACATACACCAAATCGTTTCGCTTCCGCGGGCAATTGCTTGGCGATATCACCGCCTACAAATACAGCCTCCAAATACATCCACAAATTCTGTACTTGCAACCATTTCTCTAATATCTCACTGGTGCCTACCAACTTGTTAATCCATAATAGAATATCTTTTTTAAACGGTGCGTTGTATCTGTGTGAAAAATCGAAGTTAGTGTCTAAAAATTAAGCTTTTTTTACTTTGCATATAAAACAAACTGTATTTGATTAACTGTACCTGTTTGAAGCCAAAGAATTCATTATCATCAATGAATCTTCTAACATAGTGATTATATCGAGAGTCTCCTGCGGTTTGATTAACAATTCTCCTCTGTTCTTGAATGGTGCAAATGTTAGGTCTACCACTGCCCAATCAGCTATGACCTGCTTAAGTTTGGCCTCAATATCCTTTTCTTTTACGGCACTAATGCAAATATCCTAAAAAATTACGAAACAATGTATTTTAAAAATATTCTATACACAGTGACTTTTTTATGTGGGCATGGTTGACCAAATTCAGTACTACGCAAAGCGAAAAATGGTCAAATGAGGCCCCATGCATCATGTACAAATGAATTATGAGTTTTTTAATGAAATAATTTCCTTAGCCGGAAATTGAGGATTTTAACCAACTGTGTTTACCTCAATAAGGATCGATTATTCGGCGATAAAAATGTTTTAATATCAAATGGCAAACTTAAGGATGTTGGTAACTTGATACAGTGTGTAGTTACTGTTTGCTACAGTGTGTGCATACTACTTCTACTACTACTACAAAACTAATAGAAAAATGTATTTACCTCAACGTCCTCTTTGTATTTCAAAAGTGGAGCTTCCATAACGTTGGCTAATGTGAAGGAATCAGACTCCACATCCAGAACACAATCTGTAAGACAACATCATCAAGATAAATAATCTGCACTGAAAAAGTTTCGAGTTGGATTGAGCTTTTAAAGTGTGTCAACTTACTCATTAGTTTTTCTAGCCGCCTCCAGTGACGATCTTTCATAGATTTGTCGGCCATTAGTTCCAGTAGCGGACATGTCTGATTGAAGTCATCTATTTTGTTTTTCAATTCTATAAATGCTGGCCAGTCCTTCATACCTCTTGGCAACTTTCGACACCTACAGACAGTATTACAATATCAGTTCATAAAAATGCTTAAAAACTTTATGATTAAACTTTATCATCATCATCTCAACAAAATACATTACTCTTCTGTCTTACGTTTTCTCTCCGGATGAGAAGGCACATAACTTAGAAAAGTGTTACGTGCGTACCCTAGGATTTGAACCAGGATTATGATCTCTTTGATTACGCTCCGATCGCTCACGTTTCAACTATCAGCTTGATACCAAAATAATACTATACATACAATACTATTCTGTATATACTTGATACTTATCATATACCTCAAATCAAACTCTGCCAACTGAGCTACAATTTGTTCGATGTCTATTTCAACCCAAGGTGTTTCAAAGTATCCATCGATAGAATTCATAACCGACAAATATAAACTGTACCTGAAATACAAAACATTCGTACATTTTTATCGTAAACCGCACGTTAATCTTACAAAGCCCAGGGGTTGGCAGTAGCTTTAATTGGATTGCTGAAAAACTTACATATTGGAAAAAACACCAACATCTCATGCATAAGCCTATTTTACTAATTATACTTACAGTTTGCTTAGCAAATTAAATTCTTTTTTCTTTTGATGCAGAATAGGATAATCTTTCACCTCCATTCCAAATAGTTTTTCACCATTGGAGTACATTTCAAAACGTCGCCATAATTCATCAAATCTTGATTGGAACATGATTACTCTAAGAGAGATAAGTATAACAATAAATAATGAAAATATTGATATGCTCCCATTCATGAACACATAATTTTAAGCAAATGTTACAAGGGACCTGTCACTGGCTTCTCTTGCAGATAACCCTGGCGACATTGGGCCAAATGCATCATAATCAGCATCGAACTTCAGTACATCCGCATTAAACGTTGCTACACCCTCGGTCAATTCCTTCTGCAGTGGCCCTTGCATGTCAACTATCCTTTGTTGTACTTGTTGTGACTGCAATATAAAATGCACAGACATTTCCGCATATTACATTTTTTGTATACCAACCAGTTATAAAAACCCAAGTAGTTCCCACACTACTTTGATCGATACTTATATTCTAGTAAGATAGTTTAAGTTGTTAATGACATTGTAAACTTACGGTCAGGAGCATGTTCTGGAAAGCATATCGTAAACCATAGACCATGTCTGCATCTTCTTTCGGAATATCTAAATTGAATTGGGCAAAGGTCGCATAACTCTCTTCTATTAAATCCAATTCCATGTCCATTCTAAAACATTTTCTCACATTAGTTTATAGGAAAGTACTGGTAGTATTACAAACGTAAGTCACCGCGATCACTAAACAAACACAAAAGAAAATTATACCCTATAAACTCTTCCCGTATTAGCTCTAGACACATCATGGCAACTCTAACATCATCCAAATCCTTAATTTTTTTACTCATGGCTTTCATCCTATCATTGATGAACTGCATCAACTTCAATACACGTTCCTTGTACGAGTGACTTAACAATTTTCCGAGAATTCTTTTCCATTCAACCGACTCTACGTGCAATGCTAACTTTATGCGATCTGCAAGTTTTAAATTATTGTTATATATTCTTACATTATCAATAATAGCAAATAGTTACAAAAGGATACCCATAGTAATCTGAATAGATCCAATGATATGTCTTTCTGGTAGATTAAGTACTTCTTCGGTTTGACCTTCGTATTTCTTAAGCATATCTCTAATTATGACATTTAGAGGATTCGAATCTACAAAACTTTGCACTTGCTGGACTCTATCTTCTGCCCATAAAGGAGCAAATCTGCCATATGCCTGAAATTAAAATAAAATAGTATGAGGGATCTCTACTTAATATTATAAATGCTTAATTGTGTTTGATGATTTGTCCTTCTTTCACGAAGCTAGAGAGCAACGATTAATTCGACGCGATTATGAATAGAAATTATTTATGGACCGGAAAATGACATAGGTTTTTTATCCCAGAAAAATGCACGGTTCCTGTGGGATAGATGTGGGAATATTACGCGGATAGGGCCGCGGGAAAAGGCTCGTAATTAACTAAAGCATCAAATGAAGAAACATATCACAACGTGATTTCTGTGTACACGTCTCTATCTACAACAAATATTGAATTTGTGAATGTAACTTACTTTAAGCAATTTTTCAATATCTGGTTTGAACATATACATCATTCCCTGTAACGCCATAACAGCTCTTACAATGTCTTTGTGCTCAGAAACCATGCGGAAGTAATTTCTAATTCCAACTATATTAGACCCAGATCTAGATCCAGCTGTTGAAATAATTGACAAATTAAATTAAATACTAAAACAAAACAGTTTAGTGTTTGTTAGTAAAATTTGTTAACTGAGATCTTTACCACTGACACTCCTTGCTTGAGTTAATGAAACTCCTCTTATCTGTTCTTTTTTAATTAATTCTTGTTGTCCCCACATAAACACACTGCGGTGGATATCCATTATGCAATTTAATACTACCTATTTCAAAAATAAGAAGGTTATACAAATACGTCATTACAGCACGGCCAATGTCAATAATATTCATTTTAAAAAACTTAACCTGTGAAAAGGCTGACTGGATCTCTTCCAGAGTAGGTTTTATTAACACTCGCGGTATTTGTAGATACATCATTGTTGACATAAGTGGCTTCAATTTCTTTTGTTCTTCTGGATCAGTTGTCATCGTTAAAAAACTAGGGGAAATTAAAAACTCATTAGAATCATTGAATAAAATTTAATTTTCAAATCACTTATGTAAATTTTTACTTGCCTGGAAACGGAAGCGCGTTTTCGAAGCAAATCCAGACTCTGTCTAGTACACTTAATAAGTGATTCTAAGCACTTGGTTGCGAAATACGCGAAGAGCTCATTGCATTCATTGATTGAGTGCTGTGGCTCAAAGCGGTCGGGGTTCTCTATTTCCAAGAAGGCTGCAAAAGAAGCATTTTAATAAATAACTTCTAGTTCACTTCAGACCCTTCCAAGCTTATAAAGCATTTGCAATTCTGTTACCTGCATCTTCTGGAAAAACTCTTGTTGCTGAAGTTACTTGCTTTAAAGCTTTTTCTATATCCAACCTGCAAATTCGCAACAATCAAATCAGTGTGATTTCAAAGAACTGTTTCTTTAGAAGTACTCGTAGAATATTGAATTAGCTGAATCTAAAAGTAATTCGAAATTTAGGCGCATATAATTATTGACCTTTTGTATGCTTAGGTCAGTTTGACACATCTCTATTTTTATGTGTATTCTAAGAAAACTTTGGTATCATAGCATAAAAATGTTTACCAGTTATCCTTCAGATCCTGAATTGGTTTCGAAGGCACGCTATCAAGAAATTTGTTGATAAGCTCTATTACAGCAACTTCAGCATTCCACGACTTTTGCTGTAAGTCAACCGCTAAAATAAATGTATAAAAAAAAGTGTTAGCTATTAAAAATCATACAATAATAGGTATTAGATAGACAACAATTTACCGATTTCGTCGCGCCTAACCAAATTATCTTCATAGAAAACATTTGGGTCAACAGCCAGTTCCGGTAGATACACCAGTAAAGTTTTAGTAATGGACTGAAGTATGAAGTCAATACGAGCTTCCTTCATATCGACCACCTGAATATAATTATCGTTATAACATGTTTTTATTAAAAGCAACTAAGTATAAAGGTCACAATGGGTGTGACTTCTGTTAGGTTAGGTTTAATAATTATGCTAATTATTGATAATAGCTAACGACTCCCCTCGAAATATTCAAGTATGTGCTGTTCATTTTTTTCGTTCAAAATTATATTTTCAGATGTTCAAATATCTTGCGCAGTTTTATTTGAAAATTTATTACGTATGTTAGGATTGCTGTCTAACTTAGTTGATATTCCAGCTCTAATGGAACTCTATTGTACACCGTTAAGTTAACGTTTAAAATTTCTCGTCGTTATGTTTTC